>JAPYZE010000481.1:0-38641 GCA_030522805.1 Leptomastidea abnormis
GTTTTTTGAATTCAGGAACTTTCAAAACGTCAAGAAAACCAAAAAAAACCAAATCGAAAATTTTCACCGTTACAAAGCTTTCTCTTTGAGAAAGCAAAAAGAAAATGTTTTATTTGACTATGTACGCGAGTTAAGATATAATACACATGCGGGTGAAATGAAAATTTTGTTGTCGTCATCGTCGTAAGTAAAGGGTATTGTTTCTGAAATAGCTCTTCTCTAGCCCAGTTACATCAAGATCCAAGAAATAAATGAGAAATATGACTACAGTATGTGTACAGTGTGGATGTGTGTTATTTTCATTCTTCACAAAAGCGTGTTAAATCTGTGAAAAACATCACATGCTAATAGTTTTAGATATACCTATATTTCGTTTTGATATATATTTATTTTGTGTGCTTTATTATGATTTATATATTAAACGAATCTAGGTGATTTTGCATTAGATTAAAATTGTTTAAAAAATTCTATTATTATATCAATTAGTTATCAAGTATTGCTATTATATTTTAATTAAAAAAAAAAAATTGTTTAATTATTTACTATTTGTTATCGTTCAATACTATTATTCTCGTTAATATTCATAGAAAAAAAAAATTACTTGTTACTTCAAATAAATGTAATACAGTAAGTAGTAGGTAAATAGTAAAATCGACTAATTGATTAATATGCACTTTATCTGCGGTGTTGAATTACTATATATACCTACGTGTAAACTAGCGCGTATACAATAATCGTCGTTGTAAAATTTTATTTCTGAATCTTGACTTCAATTTACTTATATCTTTCTGTATATGCGTGTGTACATGTATATGTCAAGTGGTATTTTCACATCCTGTTTAGCACATATTTACAGTGTTGGCTATATATATATCATAATAGTTAATTTAAGAATTAACGCTATTCTCAATTAAAAGAATAATAAATTTTAACTACTTTTTTTTCTTTTTCTACGACCAACTATATATTCTCTTACTTTTCTTTTATTATTTTCTCTTTTATTAATTTTATTATAAATTAGATTTTTAAAAAGAATTAATGAAAATAGAGTATTTTAATTACTTGGTTAACTATTGAGAACATCTGATTCGTTTACAATTCTATAAATTAAAAAAAAAATTATTCCTTAAAATAATTAACAATAAAAATCTTACCAGACAAGCTAAGATCCAAACTTCCAATCGCACTAACAATACTTGATATGATGAGCGGTAGTATAAGTGATTTTAGCATACGAAGAAATAGATCACCGGGAAATTGTATGTACATGATCTCGCGTTTCGTCCAGCCTTTACCATCGTCTTTGCCGTATTTTAAAACAAAACCCAATGCGACACCTGCAAAGACACCGACGACCGTCAGCATCATAAGCAGATTTTCTGACATGCAACTCTTCCATCTTTTTTGTTTCGACATTTTTTTTGTTCTTGAAATCTGTAAAATAGAAAAAAAATTTTTTTTTTTTTAATAGTTAAAAATTATTACTTTTATTATTTTTTTTGCATTGGTTTATATTATTGCAATATTCAATGCTTAATTCAATGCAAATTTGATATTCTTAAAAATTTTTAATAATTTCATTAAAGATAATGAGATAACAGAATTGTTTATGATAATGTATAGATAATTATGACAGGTGCATAAATAGTAAATTACATTATGTCATTGTAATTCGCAAACTCGTTAATATTTTATGATCAAAACATCATTTAATAGTGTTTAAAAAATTTATGAAAAGGATGTTTACATATTGAGATTCGCTTAATGTATTCTAAGAATGCAATTAAGCACATTACATATATATGTAGATGCTCATCTGATGAGCTTTTTTTTTAAAAAAACAGTGAAGCTTCAGAGTCAATAAAACAAAATTTAATTTTTTCAATTTTTATTAATTACTACCGATATTTAATTGTGAATTTATAAATTTTTTTTTTTTTTTAATGAACACTTTTTATTTTTAAAAGATCTAGTATCAAAATGAGTTATTTTTAGTTACTTACAACTTTTTTTAATTTAAGATTACAAAACGCATATCAAAATCTTTAAAATAAATTGTCTTTTAAATTATTCTAACTAAAAATTTATCATGTAATGTTAAACTCTTTTAGAAATAATCTGTCATTATTCAATACACAACATTTTAATTTACTAATTACATCGTCAATAATTTTTTTTTTCTTTTTTTCTTCTTACCAATAACATTTCAAAAAAACAGATAAGATATTTTACAAATATTACTTAAACACTTTCTAAAAGCATCGATGCTCTCGAAAAATCGTTACTGATGACGAAATTCATGTATAAAAAAATAATTTCGCTAGACTTGAGAAGTGAATCATTCGGTACGATTGGAGTTATCATTCATAAAAAAAAAAAAAAAAAACAACTGATAACTTCCTATCGTTTTTCGATATTAAGTAACAAGCTATCCGAGCCAATTGGTCTTTCCACTCACACACAAAAATAAATATATAACGCAAGCTTATATCATCTTTTTCTTTATCTTTAATCAATCAACCAATTATTCTCTTTACTTTAATCACTCGAAATTAAAATTAAAAAAAAAAGTTAATGTCTTAAGGATGACCAAGTATATCCGCTGTTCTCTCAAATCTATCTCACGAGCGTGTCTAATCACTCGTTTGAAAGTGACAACGACGATGATAAGTCGCGTACATATACCAAGAATTAAAAAAAGAAAAAAAAAGACATGTCATCGCGACGCGCGGTTGACCTAATTATCGTACGAGAAAAGGAAGTAACGTCTCTTCTCCCATATAATGACAGCGACGGTAGCCTAAATAAAAAAAAATTTTTTTCTTATATGTATAACAAGCATAAGTCTTGCATCTGGTAGCAAGGCGTGGCCGAAAGTAGGTATACCGAATAACATGTGTGTTCGACTATTCAGCTTTTTTTATAATAATACACTATGTTCTTTGTTCGAAATTGGCCCAAAAAGGGATTAGAGATTTCTGGTGAATTGCTTTGCTTTGCTTATTTTTATGAGTTGACGTAAAAAATTTTTGCAAGAATTTAACGGATTTTATACAGCAATAAATTTTTAATGTTAGCAAGTGATGCTTGTTTTTGGAATTAATGACAACATGCAGATGAAAATAAAAATATGTATACTTAAATTTGGTTTCGACCGTTAAATGAGACTAATGATAAGAGTGGCTTGGACTGATATGATATATACGTTTGGATAGTGTCAAAGGTCATCTGAATGTATATAGATTTTAATTAGTTTGGTACAACAAAAATTTTTGGAGATTCTAAAAATTATGCACTGAGTGGAATGTTTTATCTTTCTTTTTTTGTAATTACATATTTATTTATTTTTTTGGATTTAAATATTACACCAAGTTATGATTTTTGTTTTTTTATTCTGCAAGAAATGCAAATCTAAAAAAAAATCGATAATTTTAAATGTGGATTTGTTTTGGAATAAAAAAAGCATATTATAATAAAATAAAAAAAGGCTTGTTAATAATTAAAAAGTTTATTTAATTATTAAATCAAAAATAACAATAATAATAATTATAAAAAATCAAAGAAAAAGAAAATATTACATTCACTGAACACACATGATTTCTTCGATTACAATCATAACCACTGTTCTCAGCCTCTTGATCTTCTTTAAAAAAAAAGAGAAGGCAAAAAAAAAAGATCAGATTTAAAGGAAAATAAAGATAGACATTAGATCAACACTATTAATACTACATACGTATACATAAACTTATTTGTAAAAACTCGTTATTCGCGTATATACACACCCACAATACGTATGTACATTTATATATACTTTTATCTCATTATGCCAGAGACTACGGATTATTTACTCGTTTACGATAAAAGTCATTTAAAAAAACCTTGACTAGGTATATTTTGAAGAATTCCGCATGGTAAATATATATGTTTGAGTCACATTCATTTTATATGCAAAAGCAATACACACTTTATATTATATATACTTTATATACATTTCTAATCTACCCTCTTTTACTTATTTTTTTTTTTTTTTTGAGTCAAGCTTCTGTTAAGCTGACAAAAGAAGTCTTTGTTGTTTACGAAACCGGCTTGCATACAGATGATGATGATGTATAAGTAGACACCCATACACGTGCGAATGTGTTCGATTTAAAATATATATAGGTATATGGCGCTTAAAAGATGTGCCTTCTTATTTCTTCGATTGGATTATAATCTTGACGTTGATTTCAGTCTGATAAGCATACGTTATTAGAATATGTGTGCAGTCAATTTATTTTCTTTTCTTTTTTTTTTTTTTTTTATTTGTATTTGTATTATTATTGTTTATTTTGGTGGAATGCTTAAATAAATTTGGATAACAATTTTTTTCAGGCTTTGATTTAATTTTTTTATTGTTATTGATAAAAATTGATTGTTATTAATGACTTGGAATAAAATTAAAAGGATAAAATTTTTGTTTAATACATAAGGTAATCGATGATTTAATTAAATAATAAAATCACGCAATCTAAAAGGCACTACTACCGTCAGATAAATTTCTATTGAAAATATTGTTAGTTATAAAATTTTCGAGAAAGAAATATTATTTTATGCACATATACCTATTTATAATATTATAGGTATATTACTTTTGATATTCCGTTATCTTATATTGATATTTTGATAAATTATTTTTTTTCATCCTTTTTTATATATTAATTGAAAATAACGGTTATTAGCTAAATGTAAACAAATGTCTATGTAAACATCGTAAAGATAGTATCTTAAGTTTTTTTTTTTCTTTGTTATATTCTTATCCAATATTTCAATTAAACTTAATAGCATTTTGTCATCGCTTGTTATCTATAAAAAAAAATTCTTAAAAATTTAATTTATGAAACATATTTTTAAAAAAAAATTATTACCTTCTTCAACTTTATTTACGACGACAAGAAGTCTTAAAAATTATTAGTTTAAACAATTTTTTATTTTTTATTATTATTTAAACGACATTTATATACCAATTCTAGCAATTTTACGATTCTCTTAATAGGACACTATTTTTTTTTTCATTTTCAAATTTAAAATTTACAGTTACATCGAACACACCACAATAATAATAACGTAATCCGACGTAACGATAAATCATATTCAAATATATCCTGTCAATCTGTTTTTCAACAAAACACATCATCAGAATGAGAGAGAGAAAGAGAGACCTGCTGCTGCTACCCACGCTTCTTTGAATACCATTAAATTCTCTCACGCTTTAATACGTTATAATTAATGAATTATTTAAATTTTATTCGATTAGTATTTATAATCACATTGAAGCTGCCTTTTTGAACATCGACGCATCTCGTTCTATCCAGCTTAATCTGCTTCGGTGCGCTTTTTTTTGTATCTGAACGGTTCTCGCATATTTTATTCAATAGGCAAACGTAAATATAACCCATAGATATTATCTCGTTGAAATGACAAAGACCTGTTAATTCGTTGTTTAATGCCTCATTGCGAGTGTAAAAAAAACACGTGTGTGCATGGATGCATATTGGAATAGTAAATTATATTGAATTTGCAAATGTAGCGGAAGTTTTAATTATAGGTATGTATGAAAATTTAATTTTTGATTTGTGTATTTGTTTGTTGTGAGACTATAGAAAGAGAGAGAGAGAAAGAGAAACTTAAGAGAGGCGACGATGATGATGATGATAATCGAGATAATCCGGATGACTGTTTTCTTGCGTAATAAACTTGGGAATTTAATTTTGAATAATTGCTTAATTTCGATACCACACGTGTCTTTGTGAATTATGAAGATATTTACTTTGGTAATTATATCTGTATATGCTGCGAAATCAAAGACATTGTATTGAAAAAAAAAAGATTTGTTCCGGTCATTTTCAATTATATTGCGTGTTAAGTTCTTTTTTTTTATCCTGTTGTAGTCGTCGTAATCATACATTCATTAAAATTAGAACAAGTTTTGATTTTTCATAAGCAATTTTTTTTTTCACTTCTTGAAACATATAATTACGTTAAATAATAGAATTAAAGTGGAGAGTAATTACAAACGTTTACTTTATTTTAAATCCATTTTTTTTTTCATTTACAATACAAGGAGAATGAAAAATCTGAGTAAAAATGCAGTTTTATTATTTATCTTGATCCGCGTCGTTCTTAGCAATGTATATATATCATCCCAGACGCTTACTATATACATCAACGTTAGGTCGTTCGCGTATATTAGCGACTTTCTGCGTACTTTAAGCAATTGAGTCGAATGATTGAGACGCTCTCCCGCGAGTGTGTCTCTCCTCAATGACGACGACGACGACGACTAGTAATGGAGAATAGTAAACGAGGTTGATCTATTGTACAGAACTTTGCGTTATATGCTGCGAAGATTAAACGTTCTTCTCTATGTAATATGCTGATTTTTTTCTTTAATTTTTCTTAATTATTGGCTCTGACAGTTTTATGGAAAAATATATTTTTATATATAAAGATGGATTACAATATGTGATGTTAAATTGTTTTATTGAATTTAATGACATTGTTGCTTGTTAAAATGTAAAATTTTTGTTTGTTCTATTGTAATACTGATTAAGATATATAGTCAAATGTATTTTGTTGAATAACTATCAAGTTGAAGTTTTGTCAGTAAGTATTTTAATGAATGCAAGTAGTTTTTAAATAACAAAAAAACATTTTTTTTTAAGATAAGTGATGAGTATTTGTTTGTTAAAGAATTAAATGTTTTTATTTGTCAATTTTAATCAAAATTTATGGCCAAGATAGTAACAATTGAATGACAAAATATAATTACTTTCATTTAAGAGCAAATGTAAGATTTAGTTAATTGAAAATGTGTACGTTTGAAACATTAATTTGCTGTATTGTTTTAAAAATTGTCAAATTTTATTAACTTTTTCTTTTTCTCATTTAGAAAAAATATGAGACATATTTACATTGATATTCAATTAATAAAATGAAAATTTTTTTTTAATACTTTATGAAAAAAATTTTATGCAATTTATAATTACAGCAATCTATATTTGCTCCTACACTATTAATGAGTGTATTTTAACATAAAAACTTGTAGTATATCAATAAAAGAATTAAATTTATCAGAGTAATTACTTTTTTTACTTGAATTAAAAATTTTTAAAAGCCACATTAGTTTTGTGACAAAACTAACTTTTTTTATTAAAGATATTTTTATAACGTCATGAATCATTTAACGTTTTATCTAACTTTATTAAATTATTATTAATTCTGTACCTTAAGATATTTTCAACAAGACAATGTATTTTATCGTCGACTCATAGTCTTTGTCGATTCATGTTTTTCTAAACATTCTTTGTGTTGATTATGCTGTCTTTTTAAGATATAATTATGCAAAAAAAGAATCTATTTTAGATAAAAAAAAAAAAAATAAAAATACTACGAATTATTGAATGAATTTAAATTTTAAATTTGCTTGTAATCTTTTTTGACGTTTAGTTTACTGCAACATTTTTTTTTGACGTTCTTTTAATAGCAAAAAATTTTAACAATTCATAAAGTAAATTATAATGAATCAAAATCTTCATAAATATTTGTACTGTAAAGTAAATTTTTACAGTTTTTCATTAGTAATTAATTTTGTAAGCTCATTAAGGTTGAAACTACATAACTTTGTTAAACAGTAAATTACAAACTATTAAAAATTTTGAAATCTTTCGTAAAAGTAAGATCAACCAAATTTAAACGCTAATAAACAGTTTTTTATATTAATATTATGACATAAAAATTAATTTATTTTGTATTTAAATATTATAAACAAATCAACATTTTAAATGATAATTTATGTAAATGTTCATTCAAAAGTTTATTTTGTGAATGGCCATAATATTGTGATTCATTTATTTTGTTGTGTAAGTATGATTTTCCACGAAAATCAATTTGCATAGTATAATTATTTCGTAACTGTTAATTAGTTATTATCCAGTACGATGTATTAATTTCCTATACCAAGACTAAATGTTTTGATTGGCAAAGTGCCAGACTTGTTTAAAATGTGTCGTGAGAATATACAGTATGGAGTGTCAAATAAAGTAACCTTTTTTAATGGCTTTAAAGGCATTGCTCATTAGAAAACAGTTACGTAATTTAATTTTATAATTTTATAAATTAAAAATAAAAACAATAACAAAGTATATTTACTCTGTTTATTATTTAAAAAAAAATTTATCAGAAATCTTTGTAAGAAAATTAATTATATTAAATAAATTATTAAAAAAAAAAGTAATATTCTTTTTAAATAATCTCTAGTTAGTTCAACAATTACTCATACACATAGTGTCAAAGATAACAATTGTATACGTTTCTTGTGATCGCAATAATATACACAATAGTTTCATAGCGTGTCTTGTCATTATACCGGCACCTTACTCATACAGAGCCAAAAAAAAAATTTTTTTTAAGCTTCATAAAATCGTATGTCTATATGGTCGTCATTGTAACTTGGGGAAATTACACATGTGAGTGTAAAATGTATGTATAATTTATTCAACGTCGTTTTCTCAAAACCTTCAACCAGACTTGATTTCTCGCATTGATTATTTTTTTTCTTCTATATTTATATTTAAACTTGTTGTAGTAATTCATTTAATTGTCGTCATTATTACTAACGAACTATATTTGGTATACTAACAAGATTTTTTTGCTGCTTTTACATATTTTTTTTTTTATAAATAGATGGCTATAATAATGTAATAATGATGATTATGTCAATATAAGTCTATAAATAAAGATTGAAAATTACCAACCCTGGAATGATTGTTTACAAAACAAAAATAATTTTTCAAGGCTTAAAAAAAGATTATTGAAAAAAAGAGATATTTTGCAAAACCTTATCTTCAGCTCTACACACATTCAATTCCATTTCGAAATACACGTAAAATCAGTACACCATCAATTTCAAAAACAACAAATGAAAAAAGAAAAAAGAAATAACGTTAAACAGACCATGCACTCCACTTTTTATTCATAATAGCATTTAACATAAAATTGCATTCAAAGAAGGTAAAAAAAAAAAATATAATAATAAAATAAAAGCAATGGTAAATGCAAGTACATCGGTCTCATCGATTATCCGGTGTATTGTTTTCTCCCAACAAACACGATAGGCTCATCATCACACGTATATAATACGCAAATCAACAAATACATGTATAATACGATAATCATAGATAAAAAAAAAAACATGGACACACATGTAAACACGAGAAAATGCAAAGCCGGTATATAGGCATACAGATAGGTAAAAGCTTTCAGTTTTCAAAATCGTTAACTGCATTTATGCCCTAAAATCGAATACATAGAGTGGGCCAGGGTTTTTATTTGTTTTGCGACGACATCACACGTGGAGGTACCACTTTATAAACCTAAATCAGCCGTATATACCACGCATTTTGATTACGAATGCGTAAGATGCCACAATAACACACAACACATATACTCCCACATTTGCACATACATACACTCAAATACGCATGCTGTGCATATATACACATACACAAATTAGATTGTTTCAACAACACACGATATTATATTCTCCAGCTGATTTGCAACGGTGTCTGATGCGGGTGTCCCGGCATTCAATCTTTACGTAACACACCAATTCTCTCTTCTTTCTCACTCTCACTCTCCACTCTCTTTCCTTTTTTCTTTTTTTTCTTTTTTTCTTTGCATAATCTCTTACCGATTTTCTTTTTTTTTTTTTCATCAGCACACTTTTATATTCTCTCTTTCTCATCGCGAGCCTACTCACCTGCTCCTATATATATATATATACACAATCACACGTTGACTTAAGCCTCCTTCTTTTTCTCTCTTCTTCCTTTTTTTTTTTTTTTTGCTTTCTGCCACACCTTTTGTATAATTTTTCTCTTATCGATTTCGTCACTGAATTTTACACACCAGTAAATTTATTGGTCTCCACGGTCCTGCCGTGTAAATACCAACAACAACAATAACAGCAATAACGATCGATACCGATCGATCGATCAATTAAATCGTGTATAATTGATATATCGATAAACTCTTATAAAAAAAACAATTATTACATGCAAAAATCTACGATTAGATTAAAAAAACAAAAACAAACAATAACGTATAACGAGATAAAGAAGGATTCTATGTGTATATACACATGCCGCGCTCTTATACACAGGCGCGCTTACATTCGATTCGCGAGGCACGAGCGTCGGCCTGGTACTGTCTGACTCCCGGCACTATATGTGCTTGCTATACCGCAACTCTCGGCTCCACGAGCCTCTCTCAGTTTCAGCAACAGCAGCAGCAGCAGTATATAGTAGAGTTTCTTCTCTCTTCTTTTGCTGCCTGCATCATGAGAGCGCGGCCGGGAGCGGAGGAGGTCTATCGCACCCATAACGCAACACACATATACACACGCACGCGCACACACACACACACACACACACATTTTGTAGAGGCCTAAGTAGTGGACTCTTCTCTCACTCTCGCTCTTTTCTTTCCTCTTACTTACTTGCTGATCTCTTTTTTTCTCTCTCTCTTTCTCTCTCTGTGTTTAAGTTTATCTGTGTGAGTGAGTGAGTGCGAGTGAGTGAGAAAGAAAGAGGAAGAAATGAGGCTGCGGCTTTCATGGTATATAGACGCGGGAAATACCAGGCTCTCTTCTCCCTTTTTTTTTTGCCTCTTTCGAATTCTCTTCTACTCGGTATCTGTTGGACTCTTTGATTATGTGTGTGTGTGTGTGTGTGTGTGTGTGTGTGTGTGTGTGTGTGTGTGTATCGTAGTGTTGTTTTACGTATATACACATCCAAGTATTAGGTGTATAGGCGACTGTTAAGTTTATAAGTCAAGTCAACCGTTAGAACTAAATAAAGGAGAGTCGGAGATAGAGATGCAGATTAGAAAGAGTCTGCGCGTTGTCGTTGATTAAATACAACTTGATTTAGGCAAGTTTTTAAATAATCATGTTCTCTATGGAAAGCTACATAAGATAATTGCTTCTGTCAAGAAAATTTCTTTTCCCCTTTTTTTTTATTTTCCAATTTGATTATAATCAATTATTTGGATATTGAGCAATAAAAGAATTCTTCAAAAAACAAGTTAACCTACTTGTGTGTTTATGTGTGAGTGGAGAAAGTCAACGAAATGCATTCAAAGTTCTTGAACTCCAATGTCCAGATGTATATTTATATACATACATATACGTACGGTCTGACTGTACGCGCATTTTATTGTTACTACTTACTTGTTGCACAAATACGTCTGTTACTACTGATTTTATCATCGAAAAAGTGATACAAGGATACTGTTTTGTGAAAGAAAAATTCGTTTTTAATCAATAGGATTTTAATTTAAAAATTTTATTTGATAATAAGTCGAATATGTTTATTTGTCATTTTAATTAATTATTTTCATTGAACTCAAAAAATCGTTGTTTTTTTTGTAAGTTAAAAAATAACGGTTGATTACACGATTTATTATCTTATGTAAATGAAATTTTTGACAAATGAAAATGTAGATGTTTATTGAATTATTTATTTATAAATAAATGCACAGGTTTGGTTAACTTCAAATTTTTATCAACAAAACTTACAAATATGGTAGTGTAAATAACAAACTTTCTTTGCAACCTTATTTACTAATCCTAAATCATTTTTATCTAACATAGTATAAAAATGACGTAAAGATAAATTCTAAAAAAATAAATTCATAAACATTCTTAAGCCACTCCTTTTTAAAGAAAAATCACCAATTTTTGGTCAAGAGCAATTTACGGTTAGTAGATTGAACTTAGTTTTAAAATCATTTTAAATAATAAAAAATGTTATGAACAATTGTTTATTTATTTATGATAAAATAAGAATGAAAACATTACATAATATCTATTATTGTAAAAATTATCATTTAATGACTTTAAATTAAATAAAATTATTAATAGTTTCTTCGTTTATAATGTAAGTACACAGTAATTGGTGTGAATAAAAATGGTAAACAGCCTTGAGTATATTTTGTTTACAAGCTCATAAGCCTAGTAACTTCTTTTTCTTTAACTTCCTAGATTTCCTCAATGAAACTATGAATAAAATTAACAAACTTATGATTACGACGTCATACTATCAACAAGAGTATAAGTCACCGATATCATGTTCTACTTGATTACTTTGAAGTTTACAAAATTATGAGTAATTTTGGTAGCACAATTACAAAGCTTAAATATGAGGTTTTTAAAAAATACTTTTAATTTTGTTTGATTAATTACTAATACATCTGGATAAGATTTTTACAATATCTAGTATTTATAATTGCAAAACAACATTTTGGAATTTTTATAGTTATAGTTTATGACAAAGCTAAATTTATTTTTCATTGTAAATATAGCAATATACATCACAGACATTGAAAAAACAAACAAATAAATAAATCACGATAGGTTACTTCATTTTTTTACTTCTTTACGAGCTTAAATTGCATGATTAATCTAATAAACGAGTTTAATAGCAATCATGGAGACTACATTATCGCTGACACACCAGGCGTGTACACATTATTGGCGAGATTAATCGTCTTCATTGATCATTTGCTATGATCAATACCGATATTTCGATCAGGTTCAATAAACGAGTAAACAGTGAAAACAGACAAAATTCTTTAAATTTCTATCAAAGTTTTGAAATTTTCGTTAGAAATCAATTTAATTTCATGATACACTAAAAAGTATCAATAAAATTTTTGATGATTAATATTTTTAATATTGTTAAGTTATTAAAATTATTTTTGAAGCGATTATTTAATATACTAAAATAATAATATTATTTTATCAATGGCTTTTCGACTTCGATGTTACATTTGTAACATTGTAGCTAGTCGACAAAATTTGCGTTATATACATAGAAAAGAAGATAAAGAAATTTATAATATTGCCATTCTTCGTTGGCAATATTTTAGACAAGATTACAGAAAATACTAGAATATGTTTTAATTGTGCAAGATTTTAGACAAGATTACAGAAAATACTAGAATATGTTTTAATTGTCATACAAGTATTATAAATGATTTAAGATTCGCCCGAGAAAATCCTTGCCGCATCAAATTAAATATTTTAAGTTAAGCTCAAAATAATGAATGCTTATTTTGTGGTGCAAACAACGACGTACATAGACTTTCAGATGAATGCAAAGCAAAAGTTTTTATTGAATGCAACATCTACTTTCCACCAACAGTTAGATCTTGTAATCATCACTTAAATGAGAATGTATATATTTTGCAACCTTTATTAGAAAATTTACAGGATATAAATCGGGCATATTTGATACCAACGAATCATCTCCCAATATTCTTGCAAGCACTTAGAGAAATTTTATTAAAAAATAAAAGAATAAATAATTTTAATGAATTTATTGACGAAGAATTGCTTACTTTAAGTTTGACTGCACAACAATGATTTACACGTATTGTGATAGAATACCTGCTGGTTGTAGATTTAAATAAAAAAGATTTATTATTATTTTTATCTATATTACTACAAGGAATATCTGATGATTTTTGTAAGGTATTGTTTAAGTACAGTAGTAGGCAAGCTACAAGCTTAGCTATTGACACAGTAAGAGAATCATTAATGTTAAGATTTGTTGTTGATAATGTTGGATTAACTGCATTAAATAGAGAGCGATATATCCGAGAACATGTTACAGAATTTTCAAATATAATGTATAATCCACAACCAGATAATCCTGTTGTTATAGTTTACATTGACGGAACTTACAGCTACTGTCATCAGAGTAGAAATTTTAGAATCTTGCGACAGACGTATTGTAATCATAAATCTCGACATCTTATAAACTCTGCACTTATGGTATCACCCGATGGCTATATTTTGGATATTCACGGTCCTTATTGTTCCGATAGCCATAATAATGATGCAGCGATACTTTATCATGAAATAAATGAAAGTGAAGATTTTAATATCTGGTTTCACGATGGAGATATTACTATTGTTGATAGAGGATACCGTGACACTGATCCGTTATTAGCAGAATTAGGGTTTATTTACAGAATGCGAATGTAGATATTACGTAGGAAGGGTAAGAAATAGTTAGAACAAAATAAACAAGTAGTAACAGTATATGAAAAATTATTGTATTAGTGAGAAGGATGCGAAGAATGATTTATAAAAAATATGAATGAAATTTGCTTATACATTTTTTCATGGAATTTTTAATGAATACAAATGTAATATATGTCATGACTTTTATAATGTAAAACACCACTAAAACCTCACTAGAGACAAGAAAAAACAGGAATAAAATATATCAGATGTATAGAATTCAATGGAAATTATAAACTCTACATATAATATAAAAATGAATAGTTGTCTATCGAGAAACAAAAAACGTACATCTCGCCACATAGCGGATAAGAGAGAAATTAAAAAGAACTAAATACAATTCTAAAAAAAAACAAAAGTTTCTAAGAAGAAGTTTATTGATATAATAATCATTTTTAAATTGGTACTATTAAACAATTATTTGAAGGAATGAAGCTTTGTTTTTGAAATAATACAATTTTAAAATTTGCAACTCATTATTTATTAGATTTATTAATCAAACAAAAATTACAATCTCTTGGTTAACACTGCTAAAACAGCATTTTCAAACAATATTCACTTAATTCAAAATTTCAATGCAATATTATAAAAGTTAGGTAAATACATAAATTGTTCTTTAATATTCTCTTTCTGCTTACAATACAATCTTGATATACTCTCAGGCCACTATTTAATGCTTAAATATTTCATCCTCTTAAAAATCTTGTGCCTCCAAATGTCTCGTGTTTCAAAGTATTTAAAATCTTGTGTTTTAAAATGGATGTGTCGTGCACAGATGTGCGGTAATTTTTTATTTAAAGCCTTTAGTTTTATGTTTGGTAGGAGAACCTAAATACTGTGTAATTTTAGTCTTAAAGTATATAATTATTCTCATAAAGAAATATCGCTGGTCATGAAGTCTACATTTTGCGTCTGCTGAACAATATAATACGAAAATACTATTTGATATTTGAGATTTGACATTTGTTTACTTTTGCTCATCATTGTAATATTAAAGACGTCTATATCACATGTAACGTAAAAGTGACCGTCTAACTCAAGCTCTTGTAATAAACTACATGCTCATGTTGTTGAGGCAGAATAGAGGGTTAATCACATAAATATCATTTCTACTATCTGCGGTTTGATCTCCTTGATTTACAAAATTTATGTAGATTTTTTTTCAAGCTTTCAAAATTATTGTATAATTAAAAAACAAATTTTGCTGTTTATTGCGTTAGCATATTGATTACTTTAGATTTTAGAAATGAATAAGCATTGTAGATGATACTTAATAAATTAAGAAAAATTTTTTTAATTGCATCTCTTATTTTATTCCAATATTTAATGACTATTTCCATAATAAAAGCTGCAATTGAAGTCAAGTATCCATATAGTAAAATTTTTTGTGATCCCATTAGCTTATCTTGAAATTCAGGCTTTCCTCCTCTATCAGGAAATTCAGTGACTTCTAATCTTTTCAAATGGAGAGAAATTCCACTTTCATCAAATGTACGCCAGATTTTTTTCAATTCTTCAAAAAACAATGCACTTCGAAATCCATAAATATTTTGCATCGAATAGTGATTGTGAAATAAATAAAAGCTGTCAAGTTTGTAAGCGTCTATTATTTCTTGATTTAAACAGATAGACGTTTTATTTAATTTACCAGACTGCAATGCATTAGGTACAACAACATCATTTAAATAAGTTAAATTTTTTTCAACGCATATTTTTCCTACTTGAAACCACAACTCATCCGGTTTAAAGTATGAACATAAAACTTTTTTTAACCCGGTAGGACAATAAACCGTATAATTATAATTTTGATGTAAATCTATTAGATTTTCAGCTCGAACTGTAATTTGTGGAATGGTAAGATTATCCGTCAAAGCTGCAAGATAAGATTGCTGTAAAACAAATGATGGTAATAAAAAACTCCACCAAAATATAATCCAACATGAGCCGACTACTAATTTTCCCACACCAACACCTACGAAAATTCCAATAATTTTTAACAACAAGTTAGATGTATCAGGTATACTTGAGAGAAAAGCTAATAGAAGAATGGCTAATATAGTGGCAAACGTTAAGATCCAAGTAGATGTATCAAATGGGTCGCTGAGATTCCGATAAATTGGATAGCTTTCTTCATACTCTGCTACGTAAAAATACATTACCATACCCAAAGACACAAAATTTTTTTTTTGTGATGGAGTTACAGTTGGTCCCATATCGCATATAACATTAAAATAATCTTTGTCGGCGTGATTCCAATAATCATTTTTATTTGCAGGCCAGTGGTATATGGGTTTAAAATTCATAATTTTTGACATTTCATTCATTGCAGCACCAATAAAACCTTTTGGATTGTCACTGATTTCTTTTATGTATGGTCGAAAAGGAGGATCAATTGTTATATTAATTGGACAGTTTCCGAGATTATTTGCAGGAGGAAACAAATTAGGTACTTTTTTTATTAGTTTATTGACTGCACAATATCCAGTCTAGAAATAAGAAAGAACATTGTGATGAAAATTTAAAAATATAAAAGTGTTCAAAATCTTAATAAAAAATTTTTTTAACATATGTTTTTTAAAATATTCTTTAAAAAAAAAAAAAAAAAAAAAAATTACTAAAATATTTCACCTTGTTTTATTGATTGAACAAAAATACTTACTACTACAAAATTTCCAGATTTGCAATATCCTGCAGAATAGGGTGATAAACTATAGATAGAAATTGGATCATAATATTTTTTTCCAGAATAAGCTGCAAATATTATATTCCTTTGCATTCCAGTAATCGAAATTTGTCGAGTAATATTTGTTATATGTTCTGTCATATTTTTCTCTCTGTATGTGATTAAAATAGCACTTTTTCCAATAAATCGTACATTGTAAAGTTCTTTTAATGCAAAAATTAGTTCTTCTTCCGTATCAACCATAACGGCACATAAATATGCAGAATTTAAACAAGTTTGATTAATTTTATTTAAATTTAGCAAATTAATTTGTTTATCAGAAGCAAACGAATCTTTCATAATTTTATCTATATAATTAAAAATAACTGACGAATTGTTAGAATAAAAGTTGACATAATTGATTCCTTGACTTATTTCTTTCAAAAAATTATTAACGCAATTAGTATATTTGTCGGCTTCTTCCGTATTCACTTGTAAAATTTTAGGTAATTGATTAGTAAAAATGGCGCGTGTAATGCCTATCATCCATAAAAATAAAACAAGTTTTAACATGTTTACAATTATAAAGTTTTGAAAATTTTTATGGTAATTTTATTTTGCAGAAAATATTTCCGTAACAGTGTACTCGTCACCGTTTAAACTTGAACTGAAAAATTTTATTTTTGTTAGAATTAAAGCAGAGCTTCAGTAAAAAATCGATGACTTTTTTTAAATATTTTAAGCCACAATTCATTTTGATCCTAAGTACTAATTACCTTCTTCTTTGCTATTTCGAAAAAAGTTTCCAGTTCAAAATACAATAATAATCGATAAACCCTATAGTGAAACAAAAAAATTCAATAAAGCAAAAATGGTCAAGGAGCGTCGAAATAAACGAAGAAAGATTTTAATGAAATTTAGTATATTATTATTATGATTTAACAATAGCGTATACATTTTGTTTAATAAATATTAGTATAATTAATTTATCTTATAATAATATCACAATCTAATTATATCATAAAATCTTATATAATTTGGTTGTAATCATAATATATCTATATTAAAATAATATTTATTATATAAAATTGAGCAATAAATTTTTATAAAAAAAAATTTCAAAATAAAGTTTTTAAAAATAAGAATCTTTGCTTTTGTAAAAGAATTTTTTTATATTATAAAGTATATTACCTCCAAAAATCAGTTATCTCTTTACATATAACTAATTTTAAAGTTTTATTCTGAAATAGTAGCCTAATAGTAGCTAATAGCTAAAGTCAAATACGCAATAAAGATAAGATTATCTTATAACAAGGTATATTTCATAGGCATTTTAATTAGTAATTCAAAAGCATCATTGCAAGGTTTTCTTAAAATAAAAAAATTTTTGCATAGCGCTATTTTAATATTTTAATTGCTGGAATAAACGATTCACATGGTTATTTGAGCGCGTGCGAAAATTCAAGCACATTACGTTATACTCTAGTTTTATAAAAATGTCATGCTATCGCATTTATTTTAATTAATGCTCGTCAACTTCTCGCGTCTTGCGATTATTGTGAGAAATAGGTTTCATCGACTAGTCCGGAAAATGCGCATGAATTGGGTGAACTTAATATTGAGGATGTTGCTGCTGCTGCTTCGTTTACTTTAAGATCTACAGTTACCATTTTTTATACATTTGAAACGACGATTTTTCCAAAGCTTTTATAAAATATAATTTATTATTTTTCAGAAGTAAATTCTAAGAATAGAATCTCGAATAGAATATACACACGTATGCGTTAAAGTTCAAGGTGAATTTTTGCTGTAAAACTTTTAAAATAATTTGAAAAAAGAATATCGAAAATCGTTATTGCCAATTATACGCTTTCGAAAATTGTGCGAACTAAAAAATTCATAAAAGTTTCTTTGGCTTTTTAAAATATTTTTCATTAGTACTGCGCAAAAAAATTGTTCAGTTGACGTTTGAACTGCAAACAGATAACATGGTGTCGAAATTTTTAAAAATTGCATTTTTAGTGTTATGTGTTAAGATAAATTTGATTTGTTCTCGTGATCTTGCAAAATCTATTAATCAGATATCAAACCACGTACAGTCATCAAACTGCGTCGCTCTGATTTCTAAAGAATTGAGAAAAAAGACTCACGACACTAAATTTTATTCATCGAAATTTTCAAGTTATAATCGAAATACCAACAAAATTTTAAAAGAAATATTTGATCAAAATGAACCAATTTATCTTCCAAGTAATCATAAAGTGGATTCAAAGATGTTTCCAGATGTCAATGATTTGAGCATAAATGTTGCAAACACAAAATCAGAATTACGTCAAGTGTTGCAAGAGATTTATCATAATCCTTCTCGCATAGGATCGATAATTTCCATAACTTATGAACATCCAAATATGCAAGAACATATATCAGAAACCATTAGAAATGAGTGGATTTATAGTACTCAAAGAAATGTTGTGTTTTTGGCTCATTCTGATGGCGATAATGATGATAAAATTAAAATTTTTTCTTTGTCACCTTATTCGTCTGAAAATTGCAACGATACCAAAGTTATAATGGTATGTACGACATTAATAATGTATTTAATTAATTACTTTTAAATTTTTAAATTTATAAAATTATCTTTAGAAGGGCTATTGTACATCTGAGAAGATAGTCAAATACGATTCAAACTGGTTCCCGCCTACAAATAATCTTGGTGGTTGCCAACTCAACGTTACTTTGTCTCCTCCATTTCAACCATATGTTAAAGAATACAGTAGTAATCCAGGTGGATTTATCGGCTCCATGATGAATGAAATGTCAAAAATTATGAACTTTACAATAGCTTATCATTGGTATGAAAATATACCTGATGCTTATTCACACCAAAAAAAGGATACCTTAATATAGCTATTGATTTATATCCCTTTTACAAAATTAAAAAAAGTGACACATTTTTTCGAATCGGTGAAATTTCGTGTTCCCTCGTTGCCGAGTACGAGAATGGCATTCCGGTATATCGTACTCTTGCCGAACCATTCGATAATACAATTTGGCTATGTTTATTCATTACATTTTTGTTTATTATCGCTTTATGTCGTATTTCCAAAATTCATGATATTACTAATTTACTGCTAAAAATAATAGGAATTTTTATAGGTGTTGGAGTAAATCGTATGCCAGCGGGTCTAAGCTGGATAATCTTTTTTTGGTTTTTCCTATTACCGTCATTAGTTTTGCAGCAGGCATATCTTGCGGCATTAACAAAAAATCTTACTGTACCAGTAATTAATTTACGATTTGAGAGTATACAGGATTTACATGAACACAATTATACATTCTATTGTCCAGAAGGGGGAAAGAAATTTTCACTAAAATCAACTAATTTTTTAACTAGATCATTAGGAAAATATTGTGTCGAAAAAAGTATTAATTTTTTTTATAATAATTATTATCCTGCTGTATTCTATTCCGGTAAATTAAATAAAACGTCATACTACTTTAATACTGAAATATTACAAGCATATAAGCTTAATAATATGTATTTGTTGCCCAATCGCGAATTATGGCAAAGTATGGTCGGATTTAAAAATGCATTTTACTTGGAAGATATGGAAAAAATTTGGCGTAAATTTGATGAAAGCGGAATTTCAATTTATTTAAAAAAAATAAATATGAATAAATTACCGGATAGAAGTACAGGTACCGTAATTACAGATCAGTTATTGGGATCGAAACAAGTTTTAGTATATGGTTGGTCATTATCATTTATTGTTTTCATGATTGAGATTTTTATTAAATCGTATTCTAAGATCAAAAAATCAATGAAAAAATATTTCGTGAAATTTATATTTCCTTTCTTCAAATCTCTAAAATTTTTGGTGTGTCAAATATTTGTGATTTGTAAAAATAAATTGATTAATATTTTTACTTGTGATTAAATTTTGAATGTGTAGCAATTGCTTAAATTAAATTCAAATGTTATTATTATAGTAGTTTGCACGATATAATAATTATATTGACAATTACAATTAATCATACAATTACATGATTTTTCGCAATTTTGGTATGTTTGTATGAGGCTAGTAGTTTCACTTGCACTCTATTGTAATATTTCTTATAAAATTTTTGCGACATTTATGCATTATGGAGATAATTATATAAAAAAATGTAATGATGCTGATGATAGCAGGTATGTCAAATTTAATTAAATGACGTAAATGATGTTGCTATCAAATCACTCCTTTATTAAAAAATTACATCTATTCTACTTAAATACTGATATTAAGCTCAAATATTTTATTGTTATTATGTACTGCAATTTAAAATAAATTATCTAAAAAATTTTGTGTCTTTATTATTTTTTTTTATAAAACTTTTACGTCCTAAGTATCTAATTATACCTTTGATCAAATAATTCAATTTTTTTTAATATACTATTTTTATGATAATACCTAGTCTATTCTTTTCTTATGGAAACTCGAGGGCAATAAATTTTTTCCTCGTAGTGAACAAAAAATGCAAAGTTTCATCATTTTTCATTTATAATCATGGATAATGTATTGGCTGTGCTCACGTTTAAAACCTATGCCACGTTGTATATGTAAGTCCGCTACGGAAAAGAATCGATTGTCCTCGATTGTTCACCTATTTAATAATTTACCATGATAAAGCTTACGAAAAACTAGTCGTTATGATATAATTACATTTTTAGTTTTCGCATCTGAAGCGCAAAATTAAGCTTTTTATCCGACGATCATTAGCATACGAAAGCCGACTGTACCCGTCTCGAAGATTACGAGATCGCGTTTAAGAATAAAAAACAATTGAAAAAAGCTAATTTTGAATTACTTATTTTAATTTTTATTGAGAACACATTATGAAATTAATTATTAATTATAAATAAATTTCTAAAATTTTATTTAAATGTATTTAACAAATTTTGAAACGTCAAATTCAACTTCATGCCTATTAAATTGACATTAAAAAGTAAATTTTATATCTGATTGGAGAAAAATATAATTTTGAAGCCTGTCTACTCAGAGATACTTACGTCATTTGTCATGTCACATAATGACTATAAAAAAGTTACAAAATGCACGATATTAAATTTCACCCTTAACAGTATATAACTGAAGTGCAAAAGACTAGACCTATAAGCTATGGTTTAACAATCTTGAAGAAATTTTTTTGTAATTAGCACGACATTATATTTAGACAAATAGTTAAACTATAGGCTATTTAAAAAAAAAAAAACAACAGAATCTAATAAGTCAATATGTATCATACAAGCTTGTAAAAATTACTTATAGCCCTACTTTTGTTCGTTTTTGTCCTTGTCCTACTTGTTCTGGCTTCCCTCGTTTTTGTGGTTCTCTTGAGCTTATTATAGTTGGTTGTGGTACACTTTTCTGTTTTACGTTATATAATGTTTCTCTAAAATAATTAGCTAACTCCATTAATTGTCTTCTGATATTTTTTCGATTTTGTATAAGTTCTTCTTCTGGAATCTGACCATTTTTTACCTTGTAAAGCATTTCACTTGCTAATAGATTTGTTGGGCTTTCGTTTTTTTTCTTATCTCATTTTTCATGATTTCAGGTACTGCTGGCCACAGCTTATCAATCTCTGCTCTATGTTGTAGTATTTGTGATATGGCTATAGAAATTATTTTGAGATCTTGATCAATTTCACTACGTGCTTTTTGATCAGTTCGTGCTTTGTGAATTAAAATTACAGTTTTTGCGTAATTATTTAGTTCTACCATAAATGGTAATAATGTATTTTGATTTTCTAAAATTTTTTTTTCTGATATAATATTTTTTTCTGGTGATTTTAATTCTGTTTCAAGATTTTGTACCCTTTGATGTAATTGTGATAAACGTTGTTGTTGATTAAATAATATTTCTGACCAATGTTGATTTATGTATTCTAAATTTTTTTTTATTTCTGTTCCAAGTAAAATGATATTATCCTCAATTTTTTCATCGTTTCCATTTATAGCTATAGTTATGAAAAATTAAATTAAATGTGAACTTTTACTTTACACTATTAACATCTTATAACTGGCGATAGCTAATAACTCAAAGTTTAATGCAAACAGAATATTTAAGTAACATCAATCATATTATTCAAGCTTTTATTTGAAAAAATCAAATTTTTTTATAATACCGTTATACTCTATAACTTGAAGAATTATACATATTTCAATGACTAAAAAATTAACGTACATTTTGAATGAAAGAATTTTTATTAATTGTAATACAGCATTTTTTGTTATTAATATAAATATTGAAAAAATTTTACCTTTTCATTTATCTATTTAGAACTATATTATTACTGTTTTGTAATAAATTTTTTTATCAACATATTTTATAATTTATCATTAAAAGTAAGGATTAGTTTCAAATTTTCATCAGAAATCTTAAATTTTTTCACAATGCACGCATAATATGAATACCAATGGT
Source organism: Leptomastidea abnormis (assembly GCA_030522805.1). Lineage (NCBI taxonomy): Eukaryota > Metazoa > Arthropoda > Insecta > Hymenoptera > Encyrtidae > Leptomastidea > Leptomastidea abnormis. Next base: position 23,252 of record JAPYZE010000481.1, read on the forward strand.
CAGTACCAAAATTTTAAATATTAATATGTAAGTATATATAAATATAAACTTAATTTACAGCCATACTTCAGGGAAAAAGTTTATTTTCATTTAAAATTAATTTAAAAAAACCATAAAAAATTTTTTGTACTTATAAAATATAAAAAACATACAAATCGATTGGTGCTAATAATAACTGATGATAAACATACGTAAATTTCGAAAACGTAGTTGCATGTGAATTTATTTTTTTCCAAAATGTTACTCAAAAAGTTTAATTAAATCGAAAAAAAAATTGGTTTGAACGTGTTTAATTTAATTATTTCGACGAATCATATTTATATATTAAATCTATACTGTGAAAGTTTAAACAATTTTTAATTAAACTTTGCTTATCAAAAGTACGTCAAAAGAAAAATGTATTGGTTAAATTAAAAAAAAAAAAAAATTATTACAGAAGAATTATAATTATAATAATTATTATTATTATAATTATATTTATTATATTTTCATAAAAAAATTTTTTTAAATTTATTAAAAAGGAAAAAAATGCTATTCCACAACCAAATAATTCTCTCAATTATTTTTACAATTCTAAAATGCATATAACTATGTAAATAATACTATACGTTTAATAAATTATATACCTATTATATCCACAGGGGTTAAGGTTAAAATTATAAATAATATACACTGAATTATTTTTAAATACATAATTTTAATGTATAAGAAGTTAAAAGGTCTCAAATTCTTGCGTTACTAATTTTTGCTTCTCAATTACAAGTTTTTATACCATTCATATCTGATATTAGATGTTCAAATACGTAAGATAAGAGCAGTTGCTTTATTGGCAAAGTTTAATTTAAATGTAGTAAACGATGCTAATGACGTTATAAAATACTCATTTTTATTTTAATATCAATTTAAAATTTTTTATTTTTTAAAAAAAATTTGCCATTTTGTGTTTAAAAATTTTTAAAACGACATAATCGAGTATTAAACATGCCAATATTGTACATATATTAAGAAATTAATTTTTATGTAAAATTATACTTTTATTAAATCGTAATAAAAGTAAAATTTAATATGCAAATTAGTTTAATTTAATTCGTATTTTTTATTCAAAATCTACTTTATACATATAAATTAAAAAAAAATTTCACATTTAGTAAACATATTCTAGTTTCCACTTCTATTAGAATATGAATCAATAATAATGTTCCAATTACAAGTAAAAACAATTTCTTGGTATAGATAATTATTAGAAAAAAATAACTTTTATATATTGTGATCTTTAGTTCAGTTATATTGAGACAAATTAGTAAAATAATTTAATAACTGTAATTTTAATTAAAAGCTTGTCTTATTGGTAAAAAAAAAATTTTTATTATAAAATATTTAATTATTTTTAACAAAATTTTTACTTCTTACGTTGTGATTGGCTGCATATGACCACGTGGTTTATTTATAATTGATTCAGGCTGATTACGTATTTTGCGTACATATGTAAGGAAAAAATTTTAAGGAATTTTCGTCTATTAAAGGAGTCCATCAAGGGTGAATTTTAAGCCTGATGTTATTTTGCTTGTATATACTAAAATTAGCGAATGCATTAAAAAAAAAGAGGAATAAGAGAAATAAAGTTAGGATCCTCCAGACATTAGTCTCTAGCGTATGCTGACGATCTGGCCCTACTTGTGGCAAATAGAGAAGCTTCTTTAAAACATTTTAGATACGATGAAAAAATTTTAAAGGAGAGAATATAATTTAAATTTCTTTTTACGATCTTAATCTTTTTTTCCGTAAAGTGTTTTTTTTTTTTTGATAACAAAGATAAATATAATTGTGATATTTATGACACACATTTTTTAAATAAACATTTGTATCTGATGAAATTATATTTTAAGAAATTTCTGTACTAATCAATCAGTAGTTTTTTTTTCAATTTTATAATCTTACTTTGATATATTAATGTTCAAAAAATGCACTTTAAATTGAAATGAATAAGATTACTTAAAACTGTTTATATTATCAGTTTAAGTAATATTTAACGCATACATTAGGTAATAACAATTAAAAAGTGACATATGATTACATTTTTTAATTTCAAGATAAAAAATTTAATTATTGCTAAATGTCGTACATAGTCTGAATTACTGTTTTTTTTTCTAAAGTCATATATTATCAAGAGTATTTGATACACAACAGCTTATGAAATGATTCAATTGAGAAACGTTTAGGATTGAGCCCACAACCCATCGATTAAATGAGCCATGCCTAAGTTACTGATAAAATAAATACTGTTTATCCCATTCTAGCAGGTTTCTGCCTTTGTCCTGCTTGTCTCATTTGTCCTCCTAGATTTTTTGTACCTTGTTGAAATGCATACTTCTGTTTTAAATTATGTACTACTTCTCTTAAATAGGTGGCTAATTCCATTACTTGTTTTTTAATATCTTTTCGATTTTCTATGATGTAGTCTTCTGAAAACAGGTTATTATTTACTTTATAAACCGTCTCACTTGCTGATCGGTATAAAGGCCTTAGATTTTTTCTGGTTATCTCGTTTTGTACTGTTTCAGGTACTGCTGGCCACATTTTATCAATCTCTGCTCTATGTTGTAGTATTTGTGATATGGCTATCGAAATTATTCTAAGATCTTGTTCAATTTCACTACGTGCTTTTGGATCAGTTCGTGCTTGATGAATTAATTTTACGTTTTTTAAATAATTATTAAGTTCTACAAGAAACTGTAATAATATTTTTTGACTTTCTAAAATTTTCTTTTCCGATGAACCATTATATTCCATCAATTGTTGTCCTGCTGCAAAATTTTGTACCTTTTTATGTAATTGTGATACCCTTTGTTGTTGATTAACAGGTATCTCTGACCAATGTTGATTTGCATAATTTAAATTTTCCGTTGATTCTTTTTTGATTTGAATAATCTGATTTTCAATTTCTTTATTATTTTCATCAACACCTACAATCCCAAAAAATTAAATCGTTGGTAAACTTGTTAACTTGTCATAAATATCACGATGTGTAACAGAAAATAACATACATTTTTAAATCTATAGTATATTTAGGTTTAAATCAATCATATTAATGAATAAATATTTTCATCGATCGTATAATATTATAAACTTTAATTTATAGTATACCAATTACAACTTAAAATAAAATTGTTGTATAAAATTAAAATTTAGTTATACCTTTTATTTCCACAAAAAATACAGTCAAAATAATTATAAAAATAAATGCAATAATATTTAAAAACTTCATTTTAAATAATAAAACGTATAAAAATTAAAAATTTTCTTGGTACTGAGTTTGGTTTTTCAGTCACAAGTTTTTATACAATTTATAACTGATATCTAGATGTTCATGTACTTAAGATAACACAATGACTTTTTTTGACAACATTATTATTAATTGCAGTAAACCTTACTGATGATATGTTAAAATACGTAATTTAAATTAAATTTCGAACCTTCTTAACAGTCAATTTAATATTTCATAATAATAAATATTTGATACATTCTCTCTTCTTATAAAAATGCACCAATATTCTTTTTTTAGCTTTTAAGGTAAAAATGTAATTTTTAAAAAGTTGTTTTTTCAAATACGGAAAATTTTAAATGTCTGAGCGCGTGCTGGATCTAGTGTAATATTTTTATTAAAATTTTATTTTATTTTTTTTTAACAATTCATGATAAGTATACATTTAAAAAATTAGTAAAGTATAATTTATTCAAAAAACAATTTAAAACTGATGATAATGTGAAAAAGCTTTTTGAAATTTAGAATAGTCTTTTATAATACTGGTTATAACTGCATCAATTAATTATTGTTTTTAAAAATCAATTACTTGATTATTGCAAATAAACCCAAGCAATGTTCAATGTTAGCGGCGTACATAGTGTCTACAACTACCAAAGTAAAGACTAAAAAACCAATAGCAAAACTTTCAAATACGTAAATTTCTCGAAAATAATCCGTTTTGTCAAGCAAATATTCACCAGCTAAAATGAATTCTTCTATTTGATTTGTATCTGATGTCCATCCTGCTATTTTGGATATGAATGGCAGTATACAATAATTTACTCATCCAACAGCAAAGTATACTAAAATTAATTTATATGTAAATTTACATAAATTTTTACACAAAGTACCAACTTCGTTACTTGCAAAGGTTTGTAATATAACATTTTTGTGCATGTGTTTGAAATTTTTCCATTGTAAAATAAATAAAAAAAAGGTTTTAAACTATCAAAGATAAACAATATTTATAAATAATAATTATAAAATAAAATTATTCTGAACTTGAGTAACCAGCAGTAAGCCATATCCCCTTTTTTGAATATTTAATGAGGATCCCTTTGTCAACTTCATTTGCAATCATTTCCCAATTTTTTATAATATTATCATACATTACTTTTATCTACAATTTTTTAAAAAAATATTCATTTTTATATTGTATTTTCAATTTAAACTCGATCATTAAATAAGCTTTAAAAAGTCTCGCATACAAACCTCGTTTTCAAAAATTACTGACATCAATAATTTCAGAAACATTATACAAATATAGCAAGTAACAGCAAGGTTTATCAATATCCTTATAAATGAATTGTGATTTAAATAAAGGCTTATTATCTGCAAAATATTTAAGAAAGTACATATACAGTAATAAAATTCACAATAAAATTATAGAAATTTAAAAATTGGTTTTTACTTGTGGTATTATTGTAATAATTATCATAAAATAAGAACAAGCACGTAAAAAATATTTTTTTGCTTTTCTATCATAGGGCCAGATTCCTAAAGATGAAAGCAATTTTTTATTTATTATGAAATATTTGCTATCGTAGATATCCATTTTAAGATCAACTTGTCTATTCTATTTGATAGTGCTGAGTGACATTTATATGACGAAAAATATTATTTGAACAGGAAAGCATATAAACTATGGTTACGCATTATTAATAGAACTAAAAAATATAGTTAAGGTATAATTGCAATTAAAATTAATCAATATTTTTAATTAAATAAAAAAGTTTTTTTTTACAATTTTTTTATTGATTTTATTGATTTTTTGATTTATATTAATAATAAAGAACAGCTATATTTTTAATAGGTAATAAGAGTATTAAAACTTTTTTTCTTTGCAAGCGACAATTCTAGAATATAAAGTATGTCTCATGCTACTAATACATTTTTTAAATAACATATATGAAGCAATCCATATGTCCTAGCTGCTCTAATTTTGATCTGGATGAAACTTTAGTAATTAAAAGCCTCTACCAGGATTAATAAATTCCCAAATGTTCCAGATTCCTAAGTAAACAAGCTATTTTTGACAAAATATTTTAATTCTTAACTGCATCAGTTGTTATCCAATTCTTGTTTTTTTTTGTCCTTGACCAACTTGTATACCTGATCCACCAACTCCTTCAAGCTTTCCCTGTACTCCAACTTTCTTTACACCTTGTTCTTGTGCGTATTTTTGTTTCAAATAATACAATACTTCTCTGAGATAGGTAGCTAATTCCAATAACTGTTTTTTAATACCTATTCGATTTTCAATAATAATATCACGTGGTATCAAGCCGTTAATCAACATCAAGTGCATTTTACTTGATGATTTAATTGATGGGATTTCATTCTTTTTTCTTATCTCATTTTTTATGTTTTCAGGCACTATTGGCCAAAGATTATCTATTTCGTTTCTATGTTTTACTATCTGTGACGAAATTATTGAAATTATTTTAAAATCTTGTTCAATCTCTTTATGCGTTTGGTGAACTAATTTGATATTGTTTATGTATTTATTTAATTCTATCATAAGTGGTATGATAGCCTTTCGATTTTCCGTTATTTTCTTATCTATCATAGGATTTTTACTAGTTGGTTTTAATGCAGCTTCATGATTTTGTATTCTTTGATATAGATCAACTATGTGCTGCTGTTGATTTACATTCAGTTTAGGCCAATGAACTTTTGCATATTTTATATTTTCTTTTGTTTCCGTATAAAGTTGAACAACGTCATCCTCAATTATTTTATCATCTTCATCAATACCTACAATAAAAAATAATTAGATAAAATAAACTTTTAAACTTACATCGATACTTTATAAAAAGTAAAAAAGATTTAAGATATCTGATATACAGGTATAATACAAAAAAGTTGAGTTACATTATACCTTTTATTCTCACAATAAAAACAGTTAAAACCGTTAACACAAAGAATACCCTTTTTTTTAAAGACATAATTTCAATGTATTAAAATTTAAGAATACTAAAATTTTTCTGGTTAAAACTGAGTTCTTTTCTTTTAATTATAAGTTTTAATACCATTCACATCTGATATATCTAGATATGATATATGAATAAATTAGATAAGAGATGTGTATTTCATAATAACAACGGTATAATTTTATATTAACACTATGTAAATTACTGGAATTTTTATTAAAATAATGCTGTTAGAGATATCTGGCTATTTATCGTTTTAATGATTAAAAAATTATAAAGATATAGGTGGTTAAACTACAAAAAAAATGTTGAATAATATTCAGAAATTAAATGAGCAAGGGTAAGTTTAATATGATTTACGGTGCTTTTTTTGAAAATAATTTTTTTAAAACTTGCATGATATTTTCATTTTCAGCAAAAATGTTATTTCCTGATTTTTATTATTATTATTTTTTTTAATCATCGTTTAGGGTAAACAGCCCAATGTGTGGACGGTTACGGGGATTTCTATATATTGCTCTTGAGTTTACTAATACACGTAATATAATTACAACTTTTTTTTTTAATATATATCGTTTCGAAATAAGTTCAAGAATAGATTACTCAAAGATTTAGTGAGAAAAAAATAATTTGAATATTAATAAAAAGCAAAAATAAATTTTTATCACATAATAGACGCTATTTGTGGACGTCTGTCCTGCGTACGTGGACGTGCCCGCGGGCAATTATGTGGACAGGAGTTGATTTAATACATTTACTTAAAAATAAGTTTAAAAAACGATTTGAAATAGTTACCAATATTAATTTAAATTATGTTTGCTATCAATGTTTAACATTTTTAATAGATGAATGTAAAAGTTGATAAGGAATTTCTCAAAACCAAACTTAGCCTTGCCTTCAAGACTTATGGCGCCACTTTCTTACGAAACACACTCGATCTATGATATGAGCAAAAAAATCCACGAGTACGTATCAAAATTATTTTTTTTCTGTGCGTATTTGAAAACACTTTTAACTTTGGCAATTTATTAAAGATTAAAGTTTTAACTTTTGATTAAAACTGTAACAGGTTGACTCCGCGCATTTGCATATTTGTAATAATTGTTTAGATTCAAAAGTGTCGACATACTGGTACGTGTCCACATACTGGGCTGGTTACCCTATTTAATAATAAAATATTAAGTTTAAGATTACCTATTACATCTTTTAATGAAAACTTTTATTTAACAATATACAAGTCTGTTATGACGTATGGAAGGGTTCGTATTATATTCACTTAACAACTATACTCTATTTCGAAGTAAACATTCTAATCTATGACTTTTTTTTCTTCTTTTTTTTAAAGATAATGAAGTTTGTATCTATTGAAAAAAGATAACTGGTAGTAATTGTTAATTAATATAGTTGAACATGTATTTTTATGATAGAAAAAGTATAAAATGTTTTTGTGTCTATCGTTGAAAACTTTTTCCTCCTCAATTTTTTTACATCTTAAAAATGCAAATAGCCGACCCAAATAATTAAAAAAGAAAAAGATACTTCTTTGTTATTATTTTCGCTTTACGCATGGATAGCTTACACGTGGATAATTAGCTTTGACCAGCTGAACAATCATTATTTACTTATTATTTAAAGAGTTGCCAAGGTGGTGATATTAGATTGAGCAAGTGATTGACTATTCATAAGTATGATATTAGCTATGTATTTGGTGTAAGCTTGTTGCTTGGCACTCACAACTTTGCTAATTTTTATTTCATGAAGTAAACCTAACTTATATTTGTGAGGTAAAATTGAAAAATTAAATGAAAAGACATTTTAAAAAATTATTGACTTGCAATATTTTTTGAAATTATTCTGATGTATCAAATTTTTCTTTGTTAGATTATTTATAAAATAATTATAAATAATTATTATAATATAATAATTATTATAATTGATTATTTTTTTTTACTAATTAAATTATATATTTTTATAATAATAAATAATATAATAAATAACAATTACAAAATATGATAATTGAATTGAATTTTAGAGACATATACATCAACTATACATTATTTATCATTATATGTTCAAAATAGCTTACACAAAAAAATCAATTTCTTGAAAATAACTCAACCATTAAAACTTAAAATTTATAAAGATTTATTAAGGACAATAATACTATATGAATTTCAAATCAATAACAGAAAATAAAATATGCACACGCGCGTGTACAAAATATACCTAACTCTTTTTCAATAAGTGTAATGTAATGTACAAATACAAAAGTTCAAGGTCATTTTTTAATGTGATTTATGAAAATAGAATGTATGGAAAATTTAAAGGAAAATGTATTACTAAAAATTAAACAAATTGAAAATAGCCGGACTTTTTTTCTTTTGACCTACGTTAAAGTTCAGTAGAAGTCAAAAGAGCGAACGGATAACTACGACACAGTCGATTTGATTTTCATAGTATAAATGATTTTAAATTTATAAAATGTCAAAATTTTTAAAAATATTCCTAATATTTTTGATTTTTGGTGACTCAATCTTTACTTTTGACTTAACAAAAAAATTTACAAACCAGTTATCTAAATCCACAACATTACAAGATTGCATTCAATTGATATCTAAAGAAGTTCGAAAAAGTACTCACAACACTAAATTTTATTTTAATAAATCTTCAAATTATAATAAAAATATAAGTAACATTTTAAAAGAAATATTTGAACAAAATGAACCTATTTATCTTCCAAGTAATCATACAATGGATTCAAAGATGTTTCCAGATCTTGATCATTTAAGTATAATTATCGTTAATACAAAATTAGAGTTATATAATGCATTGCAAGAAATTTATCGTAGTCCTTCTGAAACGGGATGTATAATTTCTATAACATACCAACATCCAAATATGCAAAAACATATATCTGAAACAATTAAGAAAGTAATGATTTATGGCGCTCAAAGAAATGTCATGTTTTTGACATTTTCTGACAACAAAAATAATGATAAAATTAAAATTTTTGCTTTGCCACCTTATTCACCTGACAATTGCAACGATACCAAAGTTATAATGGTACGTGTATGACTCGAAAATTTTTTATATAATCTTAATATTTATTTATATAATTTTTTTTTTAATAAATTTTTGAATACATTCGTACATTTATAAACATTATTATTTATAGAAGGGTTACTGTAAAGCTAATAAAATTGTTAAGTACTACTCAAACTGGTTTCCACCTACAAATAATCTTGGTGGTTGTCAACTCAACGTTACCTTGTCTCCTCCATTTCAACCGTATGTTAAAGAATACAGTAGTAATCCAGGTGGATTTATCGGTTCCACGATGAGTGAAATGTCAAAAATTATGAATTTTACAATAGCTTATCACTGGTATGATTACATACTAAAAGTTTATTCGCATAACAAAATTGGATATTTTAATATAGCCATCGATTTGTATCCTGGTTATTACATTACAAATAGTGACACATTTTTTCGAATCGGCGAAATTTCATGTTCCCTCGTTGCCGAGTACGAGAATGGCATTCCGGTATATCGTACTCTTGCCGAACCATTCGACAATACAATTTGGCTATGTTTATTCATTACATTTTTATGTATTATCGCTTTATGTCGTATTTCCAAAATTCGCGATGTTTCAGGCTTATTATTAAAAATCATTGGAATTATTACAGGCGTTGGAGTTGGGCGTTTACCTGTAGGCTTGGGCTGGGCAGTATTTGTATGCTTTTTCCTATTACCGTCATTAGTTTTGCAGCAGGCATATCTTGCGGCGTTAACAAAAAATCTTACGGTACCAGTCATTAATTTACAATATGAAAGTGTTCAGGAATTATACGAGCACAATTACACGATGTATTGTACAAAAGGGGGCAAGGAAATTTTGCTTAAATCAACTAATGATTTTAGTCGATCAGTCGGAAATTATTGTGTTGAAAAAGATATTGATTTTTTTTACAATAATTATTATCCTGCTGTATTTGAAAGTGGTAAATTAAATAAAACTTCATACTTTTTCAATATTGTAATATTACAAGCTTATAAGCTTAATAATATTTACTTGTTACCAAATCGACCGTTATGGCAAAGCGTTATAGGATTCAAAAGTGCATTTTACTTGCAAGATATGTCGAAAATTTGGCGTAAATTTGATGAAAGCGGAATTTCTACTTATTTAAAGAGAATCAATTCGAATAAATTGCCGGATAAAAATGTAGGAAGCGATGTAAAAGATCAGCTATTAGGATCAAAAATAATTTTAATATGTGGTTGGTCATTGGCATTTATTGTTTTTATTATTGAAATTTTAATTAAATCATACCCTCAAATCAAAAAATCAATGAAAAAATGTTATAAAAAATACTTATGCCCTTTTTTTAAGCGAATCAAATTTCAAGTGTATCACATTTATGCAATTGTTAAAAATAAAGCGATTAATATTTTGGCTTGTGAGTAAATTAAGAAAATTTTTTTTAAATTAAAATTATCAGGTTGTAATAACGTATGACTATTACTTAATGCAAATAGTTAATTTACATATAAGTAAAATCACGACTACACTCCATAACGAGGCTTTAGTATATGTATTCATTTAATTTAAGAAACACGTAAAAATTGGTGAAAATATAGATAATATATATGTAATCTTTTTTTGGAATGTGTGAAAAAAATACCATTACTGATTCTGCGAATTATTTCGAAATTGAAAATATTGTAACGATTTTACGAATTTTATCATTACAATTGATATACTTTTGAATTTAGGAATACTAAAAAAAAAAATAATTACTTTTTGCCTACACATAAAATTGAGATAATGACTGTGTGAAAACATAACGTCTAGAGCTTTTACACATACTTTGCTTTAAGATTGTAAAACTTGTGTGGACCAATAGTAAAATTGTTATTGAAGTTTGATGTTTTGAAGTTCTTTACAGTCTTCAATATTTTTGCTTGCACAATTATTTAAACATTAACAGAAAAAATAAAATTTATGTGTACAGTCGATTTATTTAAATCAGATATTTTACTTACTAAAATTCAATTTTTTTTTTGAGTCAGTAAAAAAATGAAACCCTAAATTCATAATTTGTGAAATAACAGATTTAATTGATAATGTAAATTAAAATATTTGTTCATAGATGTATCAAAAAAGTAAATTGAAAGGATTTTTGTATCACGTTTGTCGTTTTATTCACATTATATATTTTTTCTGCTATTGATAGAAGTGTTGTAATATGTGCAAAGTTTTTTGCGATTGAACATTGTAATAAATTATTCAAATAATTACAAAATTATTAGTACTATGTTTACTATTACCTATTTTAATAAAGTTTATTAACAAGGTCAATCAGAATTATTTATTATTTATTAATTATGGTATGAAATATAATATAAAGTGATATATTTAATGCATAAAAAATATTAGAAATCATTTGTAGATAGAAAAGTTATTCTTTCTGCGTATAAAGTTTGCATAGAAATTATACAAGTCATTAATAGTTTTCAAGTTCGTAAGACAATTTATTTTTGACGAAAACAATAATATGTCCTAATTATTGATCTTGAAACAAGTGTAGTGTTACCTTATTATGTGGAGGAAAAAATAATAGATCATTTAAATGAAAAAAAAAAATCTTAATTAAGATTTGTATCAATGGTTATCCTAATTTTCCTCTAGGCCCTCCTTGTCTTCCCGACCATCTTTTTTTATCTAATCCTCCTTGTCCTCCTGAGGATCCTTTTATTTATTTTGCATTTTGTTCTTGTACAATTTTTTCTTTTAAGTACCGTATCACGCCATTCAAATAATTATTTAATTCTATTAATTGTTTTTTAATAACAATTCGCTTTTCTACAAGTGCTTCTCGAGAAATTGAATTATTTACTAATAACGAAAGAATTCTATTTGCTGACTGATTCGCAGGGCTTTCGTTTTTTATTTTTATCTCAATTCTTACTGCTTCAGGTACTTTTGGCAAAAGTACATCTATTTCTGATCTACGTTTTATTATTTCTGATGTGATTTTCGAAATAAATTTAAGCTCTTGATCTATCAGGTTACGTATTTGAGCATCTATTGATTGAAGAAGTGATTTTACATTTTTTAAATAGTTATTTCAATCTACTATAAGTGGTATAAGTATCTTTCGATTTTCTAAAATTGCCACAGGTGATAAGGTATTCAAACCTGGTAATTTTAATTTTGATTCAAAAATTTTTACTTTTTGATGTAGATGCCATATATGCTGTTGATGATAAGGATGTATCTCGTACCAATACTGATTTACATAATTTAAATTTTCAGTTGCTTCTATTCCAAGTTTGATTATATCATTTACAATTTTATCATTGATAGTGTCGATGCCTATGAAAAGTTATATTAGAAACTGAACTTTTTTTACAAAAAATCATAAAAAGAAAATTAACGTTAAACTTTAAAAAACTAAAAAAAAAAATTATAACTTGTTTTTATATGTACACATAAAAAACAGGTTAAAAATTTTTGTTGAGTCACTTTAATATTATAAATTAACAAAGAAATAATTTACCTATTGTTTTTACAGAAAATATGTCTAAATCATAGATCTTGACATAATTTTACATAAACTAGATAAGAGCAATGTTTTTTACTGATAATAATGTAATAATAATTGTATTAAACGAACAATAATATGCCCAGTTAGCTAAAATATTTTTTATTGAACATTTCACTTTTAATAGTTAACATTTAATGATTACATAAAATATTTACAGTGAAATTATTTCTCAACAACACAAAAATTAAAAAAAATAATTATTTTCTTTTTTTCTTTTTTATGATTTTTACTCTCTTGCTCAAAGGCTACTTATAGATAATCTTGAATTGGTAGTTACCCAAATACTTGATTGCTAAAACCGAAAAAAGTAAGAAATTTAGAAAGCACACAGGGGTGTAAATCAATGTGAATCACTGTTTTATTATAAATAATATTGATTGGATGTTTTAATAAAAATATTACATTTAATTAAATTTTCCTAGCTTTATTTTATCAATCAAGATATTCACAACAAAAAAAAAATGAATTTAAAATATTCATTTGAGAAAGATAAAAGAAAAATAAAAATAAAAATAAAAATAAAAAATTACCTTGATATTCATCAGCTCATATATTTTTACGTGAAAATTAGAGAAGAGCAGAAGTTGAAAAGAATTGAATTCTATATAAATCATGGCAGTCTCATCATCATAATTTTAACGCATTGTGACTCTATGTTAGGAAACAAAGGATTTCCCTTTTCATCGTTAGCATCTTTATAATCAACGGAATAAGCTTCCTCAAATCCAGCACGTTTTGCCTGTAATTGAGACGTAGGTGCAGTGAACATCGTACTCGTTGCAGTTAATCCATATTTTTTTGCTATTTCTCGTCTGTAAATTTTTTTTAATTACTTTACTGAATTTAATTTTTTTTGTTTTAACTTTTAAAAGAAAAAAAGTATCGAACCTTGCTTCAAGCATATAAACACCTAGTTTTTGACCTCTGTAAGTGGAATCTACGCACAGTGATATGGAACCAATATATTTATCAACATTATATAATTTTGTAACGTCAGCTTTTTTTAATAAATATTCAAAAAAATTCCATATCACCAAGAAACTTTTAGATTTAAAGTTTTCCTACAATGAAAATAAAATATTAAAAATTACAATTTTTGTAACGAAATTTTACTTGAAACGATTTGTAACAACAAAACAGCCATGTTTAAAGAAGCGCTTGTATACTTAAAGTAAAAATTTGAAGAGTTCAAATGAAAATGTACCTTGATTTTTGTAAAATCTTTTCCTACTTCATCGTTTATTATAAACACTATATTAGCACCTACAAGTTCTCCAATTTCACCGACAGAATTGAGTTTGTAACAACCTACTGTAATTTTCTGTTCCAATCCGTAATTCCACATAGTTATAAAATCTTCAGTACCATTTGGATCATCTTTTATTTCTAAACAAAACGTAATTTAAAAAAATTATTTAATTTAATAGAAAAACAAAAATAAAATCTATGTAACATTATTCAAACTTTTAAATAAAAATTTATAAATAATTAGTCTATTAAAGACTGTGATATTTGAGACATTAAACATAAGTAATAATTTTTTTATAAAGTTTGTTTCTAGATAACAATTTAATTTTCTTTAAACTTAAGAAATTAAATTTATTACAGTAGATTCTTTATACCTGGCTATTCAAACTACTTAATGCATAATATATTTATATCAGTTCTTGGTTTTTACAAAGTATTGAAAAAAATATTTTCTATTGCAGTATTTTTTAAATTGCTATCAATTATACATGTTTTCTACTTTTGCAACACTAAAGCAATAATAAAATTAATGAAAAAAAAAGTCAAAATAAAGTTGCTTTTTGTGGACAAAAGAGCGGTAATCTGATAAAGTAATTGTTAAATGAATTTTCTATACAAACTTAAAGATTTGCTCATTGGTTCATAAGTTAAAAAATGATTAATCATGAGATCAATCACTTCTTGTTTTCTCTCGATAGTGTCTGGAACTTCTTGAATGTAAAACTTTGTTGGTTTTTTTGTTCCATCTTTCAATACTTCGAACCCGTCAACCACTTTCCAAATATTCAAAGGCCCAGCGGGCCGTTGCCAACCAGTCATTTTTATTTATCTGGTTCAATGATGATTTTTAAAATTTATAGTTTTTTAAAGATGTTTATAGTTTGATACAGAATCTAAAAAAAATAAGTAATTTTTAATTATAAAATTTTTATTGATTATTAAATTTTTATATGAAAGATATTTAAAAAGTTTGCAAATTGTATATTTCAGCTTGGAAGGTAGTATTTCATTTTTTAAGTAAATAATTATCTATTTTATCAGTGATTGAGTTATCTCAAGATAAGAAGATATTTTTTAAATTATTTAAGATTTCTCTTACTCAACAACAATACTTAATTTAAAAATATGATAAAATTAAGAATTTTAAGGAAAAGTCTGTACTAAATTGATTGATTTTGCAAGAAATCTATACATTGTAACATATAAAATCACGCGTGTACTGATTTAGTTACAATCTTTACTCTTCATACTTACTTACTGCAGCCTTTATATATTCTTTATTTGTTGATAT
>JAPYZE010000482.1:0-40688 GCA_030522805.1 Leptomastidea abnormis
GCGAATCCGCGTATTTATTTCAGTGTGGCACACACTCCAATCGTCCGAGAGCAAATAAAAAAGAACACACCGAGTGTGTAATATGTACAGCAAAGCTCGCGAAAAAGGGATCAGTACGGGAAAAACGGTGGAAAAAGATAGTAGTGCTGCAGCATCATATAGCTCGATAACAGGAAAAGAAATAGAGTAACAGAGCTCTCTTTCTCTCTCTCTCTCTCTCTCTCTCTCTCTCTCTCTCTCTTTCGTTCTACTTTATACCAAAGACGCAAATTGCCGTGGCTTTTAATTGAAGCCCTCCTCTCGGCGCCAGTGCATTCCCCCCCCCCCTCCTTCTTCTCTTGCTATTGTAATGAAAAGGTTTCTGCTTGAGGCCTCCTTCTCCTCCTCTCGATTGAAAAGTCGGCTATCGAGAGAAAGAGAGCCTGGACGATGAAACGATCAACTTTTTAACGTTTGGACGGAAGGGCAAAATGGAAAGAAAAAAGGAGGAGGAGGAGGAGGAGGAGACTTGATCTGGGGGATTCTCGCTTAATTTTGCAATAGGGCCTCTCTTTCGATTCTCTTTTCTTTTTATCGGATGGTAAGCGCGCGCTTCTCGTCTGTCCGCTCATCGGAAGAGTCTGAAAAAAATGGGAGGATCCAGTTTCAGCTTGGGCATTTTTTTCTTCTTTTTCTTCTTTTTTTGGTTCTACCTTTTGAAGGCTGCGCGTCTCTGAACTGTCCAAAGCTGGTGTGCTGTGCGCTCGTGCTACTTTTTTTTATTTTTTTTTTTTATTTTTCTAGTCTATCCGTATACTTACTGAGGCTTAACTCCGACAGACGGGAAAGGAGATCGTGCTGAGTTTTTGGCTTGAGAAAATTTGATCGAGAATTGAATCGTCAGCGGGCTATGTGTTGAGTTGAGTTTGATGTTGGAGTACCTGTCAAACTTTTTTCTTTTCGTTTGTTTTTTTAGTGTAATGGAGATATGTTTTGTTGTCTCATGATTTGATAAATAATTAAAAATTAATCATGATAGTTTCAATATTTTAAAATAGAATTTATTAATTTTTTTACAATTTTAAACAGATTAAATTTGTACTTACACATCAAAACTTGAAATAAACCTTATGAATATTGAAATTAATGAGACATAATTATTTTACGCATATTAATTACGCTAATGAAAATATTACAATTATGATTTCACCTGTAATGCTCTATTACGAATATTTACTGTTAGCAATAATATGGATAACCGATAAACCAATTTATTATTTAATATAAATTAAATGCTCCATTGATAGCATAAAATATGTAAATTGTTTTAAATATATTATTTAGGAAATGTTGATATCACCAATCAGATAAATTTCTCATAAGATAAAATTACATATCTAAAATAATATAAATTAAATAATGTATTGCGTTTTCAAATTACTAATAACTATTAAATACTTGTTAGCAATCATTTAGTTTTTTAGTTCTTAATAGTTACTCTTATATTTTTCATGGTCAATTAAATAATTTTGTAATCAATTTTAAATAAAATCAAAAAAGTACGTTTTTAATTATAAATTTTCTTTAAATAATAAATAAAAGTTAAATTATAACTTTTAATTGCATTTTATAACTATTATTAATCTTTCAATGCCGGTGAAATACATCCAAATTTCAAAACTTTAAACGGTTGGCGTTAAAAAATAAACGCGTTTAGGCAACAGAAAACAGCATTGATTTAAAACAACAGTAAACATACATTAACTAACTTAATATCAAAATTAACTAGTTTCAATGATGATCTTACTCATATTTCATACTCCAAACTTTCCTCAAATACATTAAAATTACATTATTATTTTCCACGTTCAATTTAATAATTCAATTATACATATAATCATCCTTAAACTCACAAAATTTATTTTTCAAATAAAAATCTCCATTCAATTCCAAGTAATACCCAATAAAAAAAAAGAACCTTAAAAGAGCAAAAAGAAAAAAAAAATCATTCCAATTACGAATCAGCTTTCCAATTTACATACCAAATATCGGCCTTTCTCTCTTTCTCTTTCTCTCTCTTTACCGCGATATCACCAATCTTTCGGCGTTAAACACGATAAATCAAGTCCCGCGCGTATTTACTCCCATAAACGTCGTAAACATCCGAAAAAGCGGGTGTACAGAGAGAACAAAAAAAAAAAAAAAAAAAAGAGTATGAGGTAAAAAGGGAAAAAAAGAAAGAAAGAGACACGCGTGCAGTGCACATACAGGAAGAAAGGTGCTGCTGCAAGTATACGTATAGTCGCAAGCGAACTGTTATGGCGAATTGTGTGCAGCACGTCGTTATTATAATTGATTTCCCCAACAACCAATAGGGGGGGAAGGGAACCCTCGTTTTACGTCTCTTCTCTTTTACCCCCTCCTCCCCATCACTTTGCGCTCGATCGAAGCCCAATTGATGCGACGACGACGCATTCGTACCTATATATCTATATATGCACATATAACAGGGGGGGTTTCTCTCGACCGGTGGCAACTACAACGACGACGGCTACGACGACGACGTCGGTATACCCCAAGACATTGTGAGCTTGGGCAATTAGCGACCAGAGCTTCGACAGTTGATTGACGCCGGACTGCTGCTATTGCTGCTATATAGCAGTCCATACGCAGCAGCCCAGGATCAAGTCGTCTCTTCTCTCCCTTTGCTACACTACACTCACTCCCATCTGCTGCTGCTGCTACTCTACTCGCCGTGACGACGTGCGATGCCAAGGGGTGGGATGTTAAAGTAAAAAGAAGGGAGAGAGTGCGTTTTTCTCTCCCTGACTCCCTCGGTCTGATGATTCTCTCTTGAAGGGTGCGAAAGGAACGATTCTGGCTCTGATGTCCGTTTTCTTTTTCCTGCTGCTGTACTTACCCGTGAGGCTGCACTTCGCGGACATACACATAACACACAGTTCGATTCAACTCGACAATTGGCCTGTCGAGTTTGCCTTTATCAACACCACCCTCACTCCCTTTTCTACCCTCTTTCTTTTGGTATATAGTATATATACGTCGAGCTAATTGCTGGAATCGCCTTTATTTGTCTCCTCGATTCCTTTCTCCTTCTTCTACCTTCTCTACGTACATCGTATAGTATCTCGTAGTAGGTACGCGATGGCCAAGGGAAAAATGCTAATCGACCTTGGTTACTCTGGAGATTGGCTTTTGTGGCTTGCGCGCCCGATCGAAGCGGCCGCAGAAGCTGGATTTCTCCTTCTCTTTTCCTCTCTTCTGCATGGTTTTAGTTACTTGGTGAGGAGATTTCGTGCGAGTTGCTGCTGCTACAACAGTGTACGTTTGAATTTTATGCGTTTCGGTTTCTCGCATTTTTTTCGGGATTTCTTGGCTTTTACGAGGTTCTGCGTTTACCTCGTTTTCTTTTTTTTCTCTCCTTTTTTTTACGTTTTTTTTTTTACTACCCGGTAATCGCGCTTTATTGTTTCTAACGAGACACGAGATTTATGGGAAAATTTTTCAATGGACTTTTGGAATTTTAATCACGAAAAGTCGTTGGACATCACCACAACTATCATCGTTTTTAACGATCCTGTGTAGAGGATGGAAGGGGGAGACTAGTTGTAAACAATTTTCGTGTCTATATTGACGCAATGCTTAAAAGCTTGACCTCCTTTAAACTTGGCTGTTGCTGCTGTATCTATAAAGATGCATATCTCTATTTCTCTTTCTCTTTCTCTCGCGATGTTATTAGATTGCCAGGTCTCATCAAATTTTTATTATTTTAAATCGTAGTGGTAAGGAAATTGTTGTAATTTATGTTTTGCTTTTATTTACTTACTTTCCAGTATTTCTTGATGGACAATCTCTTTTTTCCTCGTAATAAGTGTTTTGATGTTTTTTTTTTATTTCGTTTTATTTTCCGGAAAATAAATTGTGTAAAATATGAAAAATTTTTATGCGTATTTTGTTTTTTTCAGGAAAAAAATATTTCATAATCTTATGAAAGAATGTTTCGTAACAGATTATGATTAAACGATGAAGTAAGAATATTTTTGTGAAAAATGTGCATTTTATTCTGGTAATAATAATATTATTGTATGAGGACAAATTTGATTTTGCAAAAATAGCTGATCATTTTTAAAAGCGTATTCAAACTGTTCGATATGAATTATTTATTGACATCTGTCGATTTTATTTCATTTTCCATATTAACGAAAAAAAGGAAACCACCTTTTATTGTCAAATTATACAAAATCAAAACTTACATAAACATAATTGTCGCAATCAATTATTCATATAAATAAATAATAATCTCACAACTGCACGTATCCAAATATAAAGATAGATCGATCGCTTATACAATCAAAGTCCTTGAAATAATTTTCGATCGCCTCTTTAAAAATACTCAGAAATCAGAAATAATAAATCGAATCCACATTTTTATATGGCCATATGACATATTGACTTTTTTCTTCTTCAATTTTTCAATAAAAACCTGTGAGCTACGTCAATGCAAGCTGTTCTGAGATTTAAAAAAAATATTTTTTCATCGCATTCATCTCATATTACCCCTGCTGCATTAACTTACAGCAAAAGTAAAACGACAATGTATGGCAGGTCGAAACGTCGCATAACGCAATAGTTATTTTCAGAGGCTGTTATAAATCAACAAACAGCAGATTATTTTTCTTTCTCTCTCGCTCTCTTTCTCTTTCTTGGGGACCTTAAAAATAATGAATCAGAAGCCTCTGAGAGAAAGGTCAAGACCGTCTAGGCTTTGTCTCTGTATAGCCGTTTATTTTTCTTGTCCTCGCATTTCCGACCTGCCTTCTTCACCAAGCGCATTTTCTCATCCCTTCTCTTCCTTGCGTCTTACAATTTAAAAAAAATTTTTGTTTATTTATTTATCTTTCAAGAGTCTGTTTATTTATTTTAATTTCTTATATAGACTCTATTTAAACTTTCAAACAGCAGGTCTTTTTTCACTTAAACCATCTTCTACTGACTATACGCACTGACTTGTATATAAATCCGTACGTATAAAGGCGCGCGCAAACATTTTCATAAAACGCCTAAGGGTAAGAACTCAAAAAACTTCAAATGCAAAAGTTATATTGGTATACACACACACAAACATATCACGAAATAAAAGCGGAAAAAGGCAATTCAAAATATTTTAAAAACTATATATACCTATACAAAAGTTGTTGCTCACTTTTGCACGCGAAAGAATAAAAAAGACAAAAGCTGTATATCCCATATACACGTATACCGTTTTCTTCTTCAAAAGCGGTAAATTGAAAAAACAGCATCAACAGCCCCCACAGAGTAGTCGCACGTAGAATAAAAAAAAAAGGAGAAGGAGAATCTATACACAGTCAAGTCGAAAAGAGCACTTTTAATCGCCTTCCCAAGTAGAGAGAGAGCAAAAGAGAGCCCTACGGGGATCAAATTAGCCTCGGTGTATACACGCGGTTCGCAAATGCTGCACACAACAAAATACAGAAAGAAAAAGAGAGATAGAGGAAGAAAGAGAGTAGGTGTACATACACACATACATACAACCAACCGCGGGAAGTAGTCGTCCCGATGTATTCGCTTGGCCGTCTCCTCCTTTATCTTTCAACATAGCAGCAGTACAGTAGCCAGCAAGGGCAACAAAAAGGAAGGGGGTGGGAGGTGGGAGTGAGGAGGAAAAGAGAAGCTGCCAAGAGCGCGAAATCGTGAACTTCCCTGTGCGCTAAAAACGAGCTGGCACTCGAAAAGGGAGAGAAGAAGAAGAAGAGGTGATGGTGGGAAGGGGGTGGTGATGGTATAGTGTTGGCGTGCACACGGTTATATAGGCGCGGGATATATACTCTACTATGGGAAAAAGGAGAGCGTTTTACCTCCCCCTTCCTATCGCGATTCGTCAGGGATAGCGGCAGCAGATCCCCCCCCCCCCCCAAGTTGGAACACGTGTATTATGGCGCGAGCTTGAATCGGGGGAAGGCCCCGTGACCAATTTAACCGGATGCCTCTCCTTTTCGCTTGCTTACTGCTATTGCTGCTGTTGCTGATGCTGTGTATGCGCTGATGCTGCAGCCGGCTTTCCGATTTTGTACGTGCGCTCAGTTCGCTCTCTCTTGCTGTAACCACCCCTCCTCTCTTTTACCTTCCATTTGCCGCGTCTTGGACAAGAAAGGAAAAATGCCGGCTTCTCTCTTTCTCTCTCTTTCTTGTGCTTGCGCTTGCAAAAGGTCGGCTCCCTGGCTTCTCTCTCTCTCTTTCTTTCTCTTCCTTTTCATTATTCACGGAATTTATCGGTGATAGAACGGTAGGAGTGAGGTACATATATATGGTATTGAGAGAGTGTGTATAGTGTAATGTGGTATAGGTGGAACCAAAAAGATCGGCCGCGCACGAGTCTTTCTCTTTTAAATGCATTATTGTGTCAGATATATGTATAGGTAGGTGTATACATGTATTTTTGGGGGAGTGGAAAAAAAAAGATAATAAAAAGGACTTTGACGGTAGAGTTTATACGAAAAGTAAAATAAGCGCGACTGATTTAGTCTGGCTTCTTTTTATATTTATTTATTCTTTTTTTTTTTCTTAAGTATAAACATCAGAAGAGTCACACGACGAGCTTACTTATACCATTATAATACTTAACCGTGTCATCATTTTGTCGGTGAACATTAAAGCTTGAAAAAAAAGAGACTATATGCGCTCTTGGAACTATATAGAATATCAAAGGTGTGCGGTAAAATATTTGCGGCTGTATGGATTTTATTGTCCTCTGACTTTTCCGAAGTAAAGCCTTCTCTGTTTACACGAGAGACCAGTCTCTCAACGACTGTGTGTAGGCTGTTATATACATGGGAATATCGTTGTGGCAAAAGCTGCAGAGAGAGAAGAAGAAGCCTCGAGGCGCGAGATTTATGGGTCGCGCGTGTGAATCACAGTCCGGTATACCAAAAGAGAGATGGAGAGAGAAGGAGAAAGAGAGATAACGAATTAATTAAATAAAAAGGGTCTCCCAAACCCCCCTACCACCTCGTATGGCTTATCTCCACTTCTCCTCCAATTCTACCTCTCTCTCTCTTGTACATATACCCTTTAGGGCAACGCGAATTCATTTGATAATTGCTCTTATCTGTTGCACCAGGCTATTGGTACCGGATACCTGCTTTATTTTCATTACGTACGTATACACCTATATACATGTATGTATAAAATCACGAAAAACTGGATTTCGATTTGGTTTGAGATTATCGCTTATTCATTGTGGCGTTCGAAGATTATTTACACAGATATATAATTCTCTCTCTCTCTCTTGTAGGTAGAAAAGTTGAACTTGGGTAACGTGTATCCTGCTATTAGAAAATACTATGGCTGCTAATTTTAATTTGTTAAATTATCGTTTGACTCGTATATAGGTATACCTGACGATTTAGCTTTTATTGAAATTGCAAAAAGAGAAAGAATAATTGCATTTTATTACATATGTATTCTTGATAGCTTTTGTGTTAACTAAAAATATGTTATCAATGAGTAAACCTTTTAGGATTCACGGAAACTCATTTTGATTACATTGCAAATAATCCTTTTTTGTTTAATTACAACGCTTAGCTTTATGTATGTGTGTGTAAGTGTGTGTGTGTGTATGCACTATGGAAATATTTATTTAACAAAATTGTTCGCAAAAGCAGTGAAGGTCGAATAATTGCCAGTTCACTTTTATAATTTTTTTTTTTTTTTGAGGCAAATAAAAAAACGGCTTGTTTCTTGTAGACAATGTAAATTCAGATAGGCCGCCAAGAGTACAGAAAACACACACATACACATATCCTCGTGCAAACACACATCTCGTCATCATCCTCTTCTCTTTAAACGTAAACGAACAGAGAGATCACGATAATATACACATACACACATACATATTATGTACGTATGTATATATAACGCAATACATGACCCGTAAGTTTTACGATTTCAAAACATAGTCATTAGAGGGCCGTTAGTCATTCGACGCACGCACACACCAGATAAACCCAACAGAATATAAAAATCTCTTAATGGTATCGTTAAAAAAAAAGAGAGAGAAAAAGAAAAAAAAAATGGCGATGACTGAGTCAACGTTTAAGTTTATAAGCGCAAGAGAAGAGAGTGACGAGCTATTCCACGAGACGACATTTAAATTTCTCACGAGAAAGAAAGAGAGAGAGAGAGAGAAAAAGAGAAGAGACAACGCCCGTATTTGACTTTGCGCTCATCAAGTTTCAATCTAGCGGTCGTTAAGAGCTTATTAAGTCCGAGTCTGGTCGAGAGCAAGAGAGACTGGAGCCACTGAATGATACAATACACAAGAGTTGAGAGACGATGTGAGAGGGAGAGACTATAACTGTCTCTTCTCTTATAAAGTATATTCGGTTTTTAAGTCTGGACATCATGATGATGAGCGTACTCGTATTTCGAAAGGAACATTCTTTTTTTTATTCAAGATGGACTTTTACACGTCTTTTCAAATTTTCTTTTATAGACTTGGTGATGAAAAACGGTATAATGAACTGATATCAGATTTCTAAATGATTCATATTTTGACGTTTTCATTTTTATATATTTTTTTTCTATCTTAATTTTGATGACCTTTTTTATGAAAGAAAGTTTTATTTAATTTAATATATTTACTAGCTTTATCAATTAGCATATTTTTGTATGTTTAAATTTACTTGGTGAGTGCTAATTTTTAAGTAAATTACAAAAATAATTATTGATACGTGTTTTAAATATTGAATTTTTATGTAACTGATGAAGTTATAAACGAATACTAGAATATCGACATTTTTTTATTATCCTTATAAATAATTAAGTTTGCAATAAGCAATGAATTTTAAATATTAATAATAAAAGTCAGATAAAATACACGTAGGTTTGAGTAAACGAAAAGAGAAAGAGAGAAATAAGAAAATTTATAGTAAAATTATTACCTTTTTATAGCTAAAAATTTTATAGACCACCGTTAAGCGATACTCTTTAAAACGAAATGTTATCATACTTTGAAACACATGTATCTAGAGTAATTATGAAACAGAAACACCAGTTCAACGATCCATTTATTAAAAAAATTTTTTTTGATAAATGCTGAAGGTTACAGTTGAAATAAATAACCTGTAGCTTACATTCGAACAAACAAATTATATTTTTTTACAATTTAAAAACTAGCGTTATATGTATCTTTAAAAATTTATAGCAACGTCGTTTTTAAAAAAAATTCATTTAAATTTTATATAAATTTATAAAAAAATAAGATATATTAAAATAATTAGATTCTTATTTCTAAACACCCTCATTATATGAAACAAAAAAAAAATTATTTAGGTCGTAAAAAAATACCGCTAATTACAAAGTAGCCTATGAATTAAATAAATATCACACTTCAAAAAAAAAAAAAAAACATTTTATTCCACTTGACCAACCCAATCAAAAACAAAACAAAAAAACCTTAAAAAACTCTTCTCTCAATTTTGTCAAATTCAATTTCGCAAGTTCCAAGTAAACACTGCAACTTCAACAGCCATCATAGCCCTCGAGGAAACAAAAGCGTCAATATAGCAACAGTATAGCTACAGTTATTCAAAAGCAATCAACGTGTATTAGTCATCAAACGTCACAAGGCCGACAATAGCAAAAAAAAGAGGCCCTCCAGCTTAGACCAAAAAAAAAACATATATAGACTCCCCGAGGAACAAAGCAAGCATCAGCAGTAGAAAAACGGTCTTGATGCAAGAACTAGTATATAGTATAGAGAATCGACCAAACGCTCGCGCTTCGATGACTCCTTGTCGGCGCTTATATATATACTCTCCCAAGGGGAAATAATGCACCCACAGGGGCAAAGCGCACATCGATCGAACAACCAAACGGGAAAAAGAAAAAAAAATGGGCGAGACACTGGATATACGAACGACCGATCACCCCTCCGCTCTCATTTCTTTTACTATTTTGGCTCGAGTTTTCGGTATTTAGAACGGTGTTTAAAATGCACTTTGGCCAAGACCTCTTTTCTTCCCCTTCCCTCCTCCCCTAACTATTTTTCGTGCTTTAATGGCCTTGTTGATACCGTATAGTAGCGCTTGGGCGCTTGTCTTGCTAATTTACGTTTTAGTCGTTGAGCTCGTTTCCGTATAGCCATATGGATGAAGCGATAGTTATATATACGATGGTTTTACGAGCGCACCCTTTTGGAATTATAGTCGAGCGACGATATGTATATAAATAGACAACGAAAGTTAAAAGATATATTTATTGCTAGAGAGTTTGATTAAAAATTGTCTTTTGTCGTTCGAATTTTTAATGAACTTTATCTTTATGATGAGCTTTTTTTTATTTTTAGCATTTATTATTTCTTGATTGACTTGAAAAGAATTTTTTCTATTTTTTTTTCTTCTCTTTATATTCGAATATATATATATTTTAAGAAAAAAATAATAAAATAAAATGCCAATAGCGGAAGTAATTTATAGTTCGTTATATTCTTAAATAGAAAGCAATTTTTGTAAAAGAGTATTATCTGGACGTGACAATTGAATTCGATTTTGAGGAAAAGAAAATGGTCGATTTGCACGCAATTTTGCCTCCTACGTTACAATGGAACGAAAATTTTTCTATTTTACTGGTCAAAAAATAGAACGTTTCGTATATATATATATATACTATATGTTCATATAAATGGAATGTTGGAAACTCGTTAATAGATTTTTAGAGAATAGAACGTATTTGACCTAAAAATGTCAAGAAATAAAATTTATAAATTTCGTAAAATTTGTTTAATTAAATTAATCAACCTTAATTAACTTGGCACAAAACATTTGATTCTCATTCACAAAACAGCAAAACCACCAAAATATTAAATAATTAACCAAAATAATCAACAAAATTACACACACAACTCCAATCAAATATTTACATTCCATCCATATTAACATTTAATCAAACTCTTTTTCAAATCAATCACACAATCAACAAACATATCACATAAAATATAAATCATCTTATCTATCAAAACATTTTGTCAGTAATTGTCCAATAAACAGATAGAGAGAGAGACGAGATTTCCTAATAAAAATCTCAAGAGACATCTCTCATACTTATAAACACACAGCATCACATATCTCAGTAGCTTTTCTTCAACGTCAATTTAACCAACCAACTCAACTTGTCTTCGTAGTCGGATGATCGACGTGAGTATAGTAGAAAGACGCTCATTCGCTAGACACATACCCACACGCGCAGCATCATAGAGAGAGAAAGAGAGACAATGGACCAAACACACATGGCTCATTCTCATAAAACTTTTAAATTTCATGTCCTGGTCTATTAAAACTTAACAAATGATAAAAACATTTTGAAAAAATTTTTTTCGGATGTAGTAATACGATTTTTAAAAGGCACATTACATTTCGGACCTTATTCATCAATAGGATTGGCGCAAAAAATTAGAAAAGGACGAAAATGTTACGGAATGACATGTCCTTAGTCAGTTTCCAACTTTGACAGCGTACAGAATCAACACTTTAATTTTTTTCTATCTCAAAATTTAACAGTAGACTTGTATAAACGCAAATTCAACTTTTTTCTATCGTATGATAAAAAAAATTAAAAATTAATATTTTTTTTTATAAGTTTTACATTTGTCTTCAAGATTTATCCAATTTTTGACCTCCCGCATAAAGTGCAGCCTACCAATAATATACTTACTTTTTCGAATTATCATATCGTAGCTATTTTTGCATCAGCCGAACAGGAAATGATAAATTTTAAAGCCATTTTGACACTCTGATGAGTATATTTCAGGCTAAAATTTGCGAGTTTAGAACGACAGACACCGGGAATTGAACCCACGATCTATAAATTTTAAGACCAATGCTCTATCGTCCAAACCATACTAAGCCACACATCAGTTGTACATTTTTATCCACTTTACCGCGATTTAATTAATCGAAGCACCGAAAGTTGGCATCAGTTGCAGTATCAAAATTTTTGTCCGCTAAAATTTTTTTGTCATTCCGTATCGTATCTTTGCGTAGAATTAAATTAGCGCTAAGAAAAAAATTGGGTGTAAAAGTAGATGGTAAATATATCAAAACGTCCCAATAGCAAAGCTTAAAATTCATTTGGAGCTTTGCAATTGCGATTTTAGCGGCGTTTTTGTCATTCCGTAACATTTTTCATCATATTTTTCAATGTCCCCATTTACAACACGTGTAAAAATTTTTAATAGCAGATCCAGCCGAGTCCACGATTTTTTAACTTCCTTTTAAAATAAATAATAAAGAAAAATTATTTAAAAAATTCCAAAAGCAAAATTTTCTGATTTCCGTTTTGGGCATCAAAATACGCAATTTTTATGAGAATGAGCCATATACAGCTTATACTGGTCTCCGTCGTACATACCCACTCCACGACCAGTCTACACGTTATATACCCAAGTTCTCTCAATTAAGGTCGGAGGGCATTTAAGTAAAGACGAGGGCGGAGAGAGAGAGAGATTGCTGCTGCTGAGGAAATTCGTAAACATGTCGTCGTCGTCGTCGTCGTCGTCGTCGGGAGTTGTCGTATATACCGCTATATAACAGAGAGACCTTCCCAGCATCTCTTGCACACGGCAGAAAGCAGGATATATAATAGGTATATAGCATAGAAGGGAAGAAGTATTGTGTGCCTAGAACAGTTCTCTCTCTTCTTTCTCTCTCTCGCGGCACTTTATCCTTCTCAGGATGAGAGAGGTGGCTCGCGTTTCGGTAGCCGTTTAAACCCAGACGCGACATCGACGACGACTATAAGGCGCCTCTTTCGACGACAACTTATATGTATATATACCTATACTACTGTGTATTAGTAGGGATATACACCTCTCTTTTTCACGATATATATCCTTCGAATTCCAGTAGTTTATTTTCCCCTCTATACTTTTATCCACTTCACCAGATGGGCTTACTTAAGCTCAAAAGGACATACGAGAGAGAGAGAAAGAGTGTCTATTCTCGTCCAACGACCCCTACAGCCTAATTTCAAGTTCGGAAAATTCATTCCGATGTGTATATGTGTGTGTATTCATTTCCGACTATATAGTATATGTACTACTGTACATTCAACTGGTTATATAGGAGCTATATATACAAGTTGGGTGTACCTTTTTAATTTACCCCCCGAGAGAATCGTAGTCGTCGTTGTCGTTGTCGTTGTCGTATAGTGTGTTTCTCGCTCTTGGCTTTGCGTGTCGCGTTGCCCATTAATTATCCGACGAATTTGCTGCTGCTACTGCTACTGTTGGCTACCGTCGACGTCAAGTCGCAGCCATTTGAATTTCAACTTTTATTGCGGCAATAAAATTAATTTTAATTGGTAAATCTATTGTTAGATTGCTTACTCGCGCCTTCAAAGTTTATTCCTCTTTTTTTATTTTATATTCTTGCTTTTCTTTTTTAAACTGATCTCGTTGATTTTTTTTTTTTTGCTGATTGAGTCTAATATATTGCGATTGATTTTTTTTTATATATATGAAAGCTGTTGTTATGAATGAATAAATTATAATTTTTTGTGAATAAATAATTATGTATCTATTTATATATGTATTTAGGTATGAATTTATATAAGCCAAAAATTTCGTCAAATTAATATGCTCTAAATTACGAATATGCAATCAATCAAAATCAGTAGGGGTAAATATACATAACACAAATTTCAAAGAGAAATGTTAATGAATCTTAAGTGCTATACCAGTAAAAGCAGAGCACTTAAAGGGCATGTATACATATATACGAAAGCTCCTTATCTTTAATAATGAAACAATAAACAAAAATATCAAAGCTCACAAATTAAACGTAAAATTTAATGAAACGAAAGATTAATTATAATTTCAACTTCAAACATTACGTAGCGTTTACAAGACTCCTCGAAATTAATCATAAAATCAAGGAGGCGTTAAATAACAAATTAAACACTCATCACGAGAAATAACAAATTACACAATTAACACAGAATATTCAAATAAAGCATACAAAGTTTAAAGTGTACCATTCCAATTTACCATAAGTGTATATTCCAACAATCAAGTATAATAATAACAATAACGATTCGCAACAAAAGCGAAGCCGCACTTTGATATATACCAATAAACACACACCGACAAATTATATTTACGAGTAGGTTTAAGATAGCCGAAAAGGTATTTTCCATTTATGCTCTTACACTCTGCACCTTATGTTTACTTATATGTATATAGATACATGTGAAGAATTAAAAATAACGCATATTCCGCATACCCGCTTGTAAGTATAAAAGAGACTTGGTGTTGAGTTAGGACAGCACGTGCAAGAGAGAGAGAGAGAGAGAATAAAATGTATATACCACGTGTGTATGAGCAACGGCTGCCGAGAGATTAAGTGTCGGCGCGCGAGAAACGGATCTTCCCACCGTTCGTGAAGAGATTATATAGAAAAGCAGCCCTACTACATACTACTCCCCCCTACTATACTACTACACTTAAAACTCTCCAAGCACTCGTTAAAATCTATACTTGGACTTCTCTTGTTGGTATATATGTGTGTCTCTCTGAACAATAAGTTGTTGCGCTTATAAAACTTGTCGTCGTAGGAATATTTCTTTCTTTTTTTTTTTAGATATTCGAGCTTTGGTGAAATGTTTTGAATTACTGAGTTTTGCATATTTCGATGTTGAATTTTTTTTATTTTTTTTTATTTTGACACTTTTGAAGAATTCTTGGAAACGTGTTCGCGTTTTTAGATCGTGCTGATTAAATATTTTTGTTTGCTTAAATTGACCAATAAATATTCGTCGAACAGGAATGACGCGAATATTGTGTGTATGTTTTATAAAATTGTGTAAAAAAAAAAAAAAAAAAATTTGTTTGAACTAAAAATATAAATGATGTTAAATTTGAGTGACAAATTTTTTTATTACATTATTTAAGAAAAGAATAAAAATATATGTGACGACAAATATATTATTCCTTGATCGATAAAACGAGAAATCGATTATTACAAAAAATCGCTCAGTAAAAGAAAAAAGGTTTTAATTTCTTATTTACTTAAACATCAGATACTCTATATAGTTTCATCAAAATGGAAAACAATCTAGAACAAAGATAAACCACCATAAATCTGATCCTTAGAAAACAATATATATCCAGAAAAACTAAAAGATTGATCGAAATCGGCCCAATATATATAATATAGGGGACTATTTACCCGGTTAATGTACCCTATCCAACCAATAAAAGCCATATCAAAGACAAAGAGAAGACATACATGTACACATTATAGTCATTTTCAGCAACATAAGCAGAGAAAATACACACACACATACGATACTATACGACATTAGATCCTTTTGCTAACATATAGACACACAATTTCCGTAGCTCTTCATTTTACCACATGGTTGTTCTTTTCTTAGAAAAAGAGAGAGAAAGAGAAAAAAAGAGCGATAACCCTAGCTTAAGTAAATCTTCACAAAAATGGGTGAAAGTGTGTACCTATGTGCTATTCTTGTAATGGCTCTAGACTGCTTCTCCTATACTACATAGAGTAGTAGTAGTAGTAGTAGTAGTAGTAGTAGTAGCAGCAGCATCGTTAAAGTATAATTTTGCTAAGGTATATTATACCTATAGGGAGGGATGAAATTACTTAAGCACCGTCTTTCTTTAGAATTAGTCTGCTTAAACGAGTAGAAAGATTATGTAATGTTCTTATAATCTTGAGAGTATCTTTCATTTTTAAATAAGATTTTTACCAACTATCTCTCTCTCTCTCTTTCTCTCTTACATGAGTTAGATATGAAGCTTCATAAAATAAGTGTGCTAGAACATTTTTAATCATTTGTATCCATTATAAGTAGGTAGGTACATACATACAGACTTTTTAAAATTTACGTAACGAGCGCATATACATTAAAACTTACCTTGCAAAAAAAAAATTATCGCTTACGTATACATAAGCCGACAAAATGCTAATGTTCAAAATAATATGCTTCGTAAAAAAAAACCTATATGAATCTATACATACGCTTATATTTTAGAACAAGTATCTGCAAAAATATGGTTTCATTCTGACAAAATAGCGCACATCGAAGACCAAAAAAAAAAAAGAGAGAAAGAAAGCATAATATCGCACCCAATACTCGTACTGTTTAACGAGCTTCCCATGCATATCTACATACATAAATGTACGATAGCATACATACATATATATACATGCAACGCATATCCGGCCGCCGATTTAACGAGCGACCGAGCATCGAAATTCCGCGATTCTCTCTCTTTCTCTTTCTCTCTCTCGTCATGATGTTGAAGCTCATCGTGAACGGAAATGGCTTGCCGACAGAGAGAACGATTTGTCCCCTACTGACTATCTATATACATATATACATATACATATATGAGACGACGAGTCGTGCCGAATGATTTCGGGCTTTCAAGGCTTTCATTAACGCCGCTCTCGCGCCTGAAATATCGCCTTCCTACTCTTTCTCTTTTTCTCTTCCTCCTCATA
Organism: Leptomastidea abnormis; assembly: GCA_030522805.1. Classification (NCBI taxonomy): domain Eukaryota; kingdom Metazoa; phylum Arthropoda; class Insecta; order Hymenoptera; family Encyrtidae; genus Leptomastidea; species Leptomastidea abnormis. The sequence goes on from JAPYZE010000482.1 coordinate 16,542, forward strand.
TACGTTTGACTGCTCGATCTTTTGGTGTGTGTACGTGCTAGGCTTGATCTTTCGTATACTGTATAGTATAACTTTTTCTTGGTGCTAAAGCTATAAGACTAGAGAAGCGCCAGGATTTTATCATGTGATCTGATACTGTGAATTTTTTTTTTTTTTTTGTTTTTTTGAGGGGAAGGAGGAAATGGCGTGAAATTTTTGTGTGGTTACATCCGTCGAAATCTTTGTATCTTTGCTGGGTGGTTTAAGTTTGATTTTTATTTCTTTATCTTTTTTATTTTCTTTATTTTTAGTTTTCAAAGTTTGATCGTGTGAACGACAAGTTGTTGGAGAATATATATTTTTATTTTTTTGTTCGTTTTTGTTGTAAATGCTGACGCCAGGCTATTTTTAATATACTACGAAGTATCAGTGTAATTTGCTGAAATAGAAAGTTTTTTTTTTCATTTATGGTATGACAATTGATATTTTATTCAAATGAATTTGAATTAGAAAGTTTTTATGCTTGATAGATAGAATTAATCAAACGTATCAAAAATAATTTATTCTCAAGGTTTCAATATACAAAGAAAAAAAAATTAATTATTTCTCATCACTTCCAATATAAAATCTAACTTACTAAAAAAAAAAATCACATAAAAATTAACTCAAATTTACAGTTCCAAATCCTAAACAACTCCTATAATTTACAAACTAAAAAAAAATTTGTCTCTTCTCATAATTTCTAATCCAAAAAATAATAAAAATCCAAATAATTAAATGACCCGCATACGCAACCTTGCACACACAAGCGTCAATTCTTCTTCCAGCTGAAGCTTATAATTCCACCAGATTATTTCGTAATTTTAAAAATAAGATACACAAGCCTACTATACGTCATACGATCCAGCAGCTCTCGCAAGAGAATCCAATCCACACCGATCGTCGTTTCATCCACGCCAAAGAGAATCCCAGCATATTTTTTCACATTCTTCTCTCCCTTCTTCCTTCTTTCCTCTCGATATGCTATTTTTTTCATCCAGCGCATCCCTTTATACTCCACACAAATACGCGCGAAAAGTTTATATAAGTCAGGGCGTCGCTTATCCCTTTTTTTTCTTTTTTTTATTATTATTCGCTTACACTCTCTCTCTCTCTCTCTCTCTCGCGTGAACGCGTGAATCAGTCGGTATTCGAATAGATTTGCACCGCGCGCCCGTTGGAATGCATAAATAATCGTTTCCCATCCACCGTTTCTATTCTCTTTCTCTCTCGTTCGATCTCGTCCCTCATACAATCTACCTCTATACCACCTCGATCTTTTTTTTTTTCATTCGCGCATCGTTTTGCGAAATAAATTTTGGCGAAATTTAGCGCGCTCACGCGAAATCGGCTGGTTTTCGACGAAATAAAAAAAAAAGTAAAAAAAGAGTCCTAACAAATGATAGTCAGAGTCACCAATGTCGCGTCGTTAGTGTCCTTCCTCTTCTCCTTCACCTCCTCTTCTTCTTCTTTTTCTTCTTCATCTCGATTCGAAAACTCGCTGTGTGTATGTGTGTGTTTTTGAACAACGTCAATTTATTATGATGCTTTTTACTGGCTCATAAGGATATATTCTCGATACGTTTTTTTTGACAATTTTTCAAGGTGTTGATTTCGCGGAAAAAAAAGATTTTTAATCGAGACCTTGAGAAACATGTACAGGGGCGGCTTGCTGATTCACAAAACGCTTCTTATAAGCAGAGAGTGTGTAAGCAATTTTTTAGATCTATATCCTCGTTTATTTTTTTTTTTTTTAATTCTATTATATTTGATCTTTTGACTGATAGGCGATCATTAGGTAAATTTTGATGAATGTTATTAATTATTAGTGGAATGTCGGTGGCCAAATTATAATTTTAAGATCAAGAGACGCGTCCGGTTATTTTTGGCTATATAGAAATTATATTTAGCATAATATAGTTTATTATATAGTTTATATATATATGAAATGCTTATTAATAGAGAAACTTATATTTATTAACTCATTTTTACACATTTAAAATCATATTTATTTAGCATATAATATACGTATTATATGTTTATTAATTGTAGAAAAAATTTGTCTGGAGTTAATTAGTCGAGTTATATTTATCACTTTTAAAATGTCACATTTATTTTATTCATTATGCAAGACGATATTAAATATATTTATAGTTATACTGTTACGTAAAAATTAAAAAAAATTAAAATTTTTTTTCTTATTATAAAATATAGCTGTCACATCAAGTTCACCGACATCAAAAATTTATAAATAGCCTCTAATATAATATTTCAAGTTAATTTAAAAAAAAAAGAAGAAGAAAAAATATATACACACAAGCTAAATTGTTATTACCAATTTAACGATCGTCAATTTTCGAGGTAAAAAAATAATTACGTTAAAGAAGTAAAAAAAAAAGAAGAAAGAAAACGTTAAAAGTATATATGTGGAGAAAAAAAAATTACTTTCTTATTGACAGATTAATCACTTGTCAATACTCTCGATAAATAACGAAAATGTTAAGGAAGGAAGGCCTCCTCTTCCTCGTTACGATATTCGACGTTAAAATAACTGTCTTCCTCCTTTACCCTTATATACCACCACCGGTAATGTTCACAAAAATTTCGGTAAATCGCTGCAATTTTCGTCAGACACACACACACACACACGTACACATACAGCCTACAAGAGTAAGAAAGATAGAAGGAAGAGAGAGAGAGAGAGAAAGACGGAGCGAGAAAGCCCGTTAAGCGATGCGAAATAAGTGGGCTCGTAAAGATAAAAAAGATCCACTCTTGACGAAGCGAAAAACCTTATCCCGAAAAGAAGAAGAAGAAGAGTCTTTGCCGCTTTTGCTCAGCTTTGAAGCTCATCATCATCGTCGTCGTCATCAAGCAGAGAAGGTAACTCAGCTCGTTTTGTATATTACTATACATGTAGTGTATCCCCCAACATCGTCGTCACACCAACATGAGCTCATCCTGCATGAGCGTTGAAATTCTCGCGGGCGGGCTTCGCGACGAAAGCTGCATCAGCAGTATAATATGTCCCACCCGATAAAATACTTTATAAAGTATATAAATATACATATATGTATATTAAAAGCTCAGCAGCAGCTGATTCTGTCAAACTAACTCGTTCTTTACCTCAAGATCCTGAAGAGTTTATTAACCGTCGTCAATTAACCGCATGGATGAGAGTCTCTCTCTTTCTCTTCCTCCTCCTCTCGTATTTCACAGGAGACTGGAGCAACGAAGAAGAAGAAGCGTATGTCTGGGTGGACAAGTGAAATTCCCTCTTCCTCGCGCGCATCATCACACATATACGATGCGCGAAAGAAGTCATATATAGATATATTTATAGGAAATGGAAGGAAAAAACGACTGACTTTTCTCCCCAGCAGCAGCAGCTCTTATATTATATACTTTTGGACCACCCGCACGCGTTTACTTCCTCTCTCTCTTACTTACTCCATCTGTTATATACGGCATATATCGTCTCGGGTTATACTTGGGTGTGTATACCTACCGATGTGACTTCTTCTTCTTCCTTCTTCTCCGGATATCTATCCTGTAACCACCCGCGCTTTTCCTCTCAGATATCTTTACTTCCCGAAGGTATGGATGTCTTTGTACTTTTTTTTCTCTTTTTTTTCCTTTACTTGTATATATCCATAGATATGTAAAAAACTTGAGAGTGTTCTCTGTCCGAGGATAGTATATAGAATAGAGTCACGGTTCTGGTAATAAAATATAAAATCGCGTTCGAGGAATTTCCGCGGATGTTGTTAGATGCTCTTTTATACTATTATTTTTTTTTTTTTACTTTGAATTCTCTTATAAGCACAATAATAAAAAAAAAAACAATATGGCAAAAGGAGGTTAGCAAATTTTATGGTGGCTGTAAAATAGCGAGAGAAAGAGATCTTTCCTTCTTTTTTTTTTTAAATTTTTTTTTTAATTTTTCATCGATCGTTAATACCAATGTTGCATCTAACTCTTAGAGATGCCTCGATTGTCGGATGTAAAGTATATCGCTGGAAAATAATATAAAATTAATATCGAAGCATCAAAGTTATAATCCCTGAATTGTGAAAAATCGTTTTTCTTTCTTTTTTTTTTTTTGTTCAAGCTCGTTAAAATTGCACCGATTATATTATTTTCAATGTTATATATATTTAATCCAACGAGTGAGCCTAGATATTTGTAACTGCACATTTTTTTCTGTAATATACATCTATACGTATTGTGCAATTCAGTACGTGCACATATGTAGGTACACAGTTACGGTCAGGTCACACACACACGCGGTAATAAAATAATAAAGTAATTAGGGTCGCGAAGCGACGAGACGTTCTATATCTTTCTCTCACACTCTTTTCTTTCGATAACTCAGTAGAACTAAATTTTCAAATATAGCCAATCCTTCTCTACTTACCTACCTTACCTCTTTTCTTCTTCAAATTTATTTTATTTCCTCAAATTTGTTATCTCTTTCTTTCTCATCTCCAATTCTCCACCACCTAATTCTCTTACTTTATGTCATCATTTTTATTCGCTTTATTTTTTTTTTTTTTTATCAGAATTTCATTTTATACTTCTCTCAATTTGTTCCTCTCTTTATTCCCTACTACCAACTCTTTTTTTCTCCTCAAGGCATCTTCATTGTCACAGAAATGTAAGTTCGTATAAAAGCGCGCATGGTTTTCCCTTTGTATAAGCTTGAAATATTTCCGCGTTTCTTAAAATATCCGCGTAACTTGCTGCATCTCGGAGTTTCTTTTTCTTCTTATCTCACCAGTGTCGTCTAATGAGCGGAGGGTGTATGTAAGAAAATTAAAAAATATACACATTCCTCCATCCTCTTTTACTTTTTTCTCCATCTCATTTCTCTTTTACAAACGCCTTTTCTCTTAAACCCACTGTATACTCGTTTGTCATTCTCTTCGTTTATTAGCCTAATTGTGCCTGATGTAAATTTTGTTATTTCAAAGCGATTTAAATTTACATAATGCCTATTCTTTTTTCTACCCAGAGAGAGATATATAAGGTACATACGTGCACGAAATTCTGAATGATAAAATTTTACATGATAATGCACCTACCAACATTCATGTGTTCTTCTTCTACGCATCTACACTTTTTTTTCTCTCTCTCTGTTATTAAAGAAACTGAAAATTTGTTTAAATGAAAAAAAAATGAATTTTATTTAATAATTATGAAAAGAGTCTTTTTATTTTCTTTATAACTCAAGAATATTGTAATCTGGTTTGAATGAATTAATTAGAAAACGTTATAATTAATTTAGAAAATAATTTTAGATTTCAGATATATGCAAAATCTTATTCCAAAAATTTTAGTAAAATTAACATCATAATTAAAGTATACAATTAAACCCAAAGATATTCTTACATACTTAATTAATCCAAATTTAAAATTGCCAATTAAAGAAGTTCAATCGTTATATATGTATTCACATATTTAATTTTCACATGAGACACCAGGCAAGAAATAATCCATAACCATCCTGAAATTTCATAAAATCCTATAAATCATTCAAATTCTCCGAAAACACCCTATACCTATCCCAAAAATCAATTAAAATAATAATAAAAAAGAATCTTTATTTCTCCCATAATATTCTTACATCTGTTCTTTTATAATTGAAAAATCTACTTACACATCCATCCATCCATCCCATTGTCACAAAGGCTAATTACACTATTCAATAGTCAACCCTCGCGACAATGTCCAACCTAACGAACGAGCGAATAAAAAAAAAAGAGGAAGAAAGATAGTCTCATATCCACAAGTTCTTTACCCCGAATAGGATTACCATAATCCTCGGGATAAAAAATTTAATTTGAAAAGTTTCAAAAGGTCCTTCCACCCAAGTCCAAGCACAAGCAACCAACCAACCAACCAACTCAAAGTGTCCGAGAAAGAGACATAATATATAAACTCCTTTGACGCGCGGCCCTTCAAACGTTCAAGCTTTACACACACGTAGGTAGTAGAGATGGACAGCGAAAAAAGAAAGCACACATATACACGTGTTAGCTCATAATATATAGTAGAGCGCCTGGTCAGGATGGGAAAGCCAGGAGTATAGGTGTACTCTGATCCTCTCGCCTTTCCCTCAGTTCATGCGTATTTCCGTCCAAGCAGATCTGCAGAGTAGAGTCCATCTCTATATCCGCGGTATATACATATAGTGGCTACTACGATGGCGCCCGCCCGCATCACGTGTGTATATACACGTGTGTGTGTGTGTGTGTGTGTGTGTGTGTGTGTGTGTGTGTGTGTGTGTGTGTGTGTGTGTATGTGTGTGTATCTGAACACCCATGATGGGTCCTCTCTCGGAGGCTACTCGGTCTCTTGTATGTACCGACCACCGTCGAAGTGTAGTTGCTGCTGCTGTTAAACGTGTGTGCGTATATGTATGCAGTGCCGGCGCGATGCTTTGAAAACGGAGAGCCTGCGATGCCCGCACCTCCTCGAAACCTGTGCCCATAAGAGAAAGAGAGAGAACGTCTGACCGCCTCTCTTCTCCCCTTTCCCTCCTCCTCCTTTCTCTATAAACTATCCTGTAGACTTGGTGTGTTCTTTTGGTCCTTTCTGCAACGCGTCCTCGTCCTCGTCGACGTCGTGCTTGCTCCCCTCTTTCACTCTCTCTCTCTCTCTCTCTCTCTTTCTTCCTCCCCATCTCGTTCCTTATATCCACAAGGAGAGACGAGAGGGCTGGAGTCAAGAGAGAAAAAGAGAGAGAGAGAGTAAGAGAGCCGGGAGGATATAATTATTGGGTCCGGCCTGTTCGCCGATCAGACTTATGGACGGTACTGTGTACACATAGGCTCTCTCTCCTCGCCAAGAGAGAGAAAAAGAGTTTGCAGATGCAATCGACGCTGTATATAGATATACACACATACACACACACACACACGCGATGAGTATACTTGTTATACCTATATACATAAAAGAGGCATGGTGCTGCAGCAGTTTCTCTCTCCGTCTCTCTCTTTCTTTTGCACAAGCAAACGTGAGCCACGTGTATGGTATATATATATAAGCTGCTGATACTATACGGTGCATCCTCTCTCTCTCTCTCTCTCTCTCTCTCTCTCTCTCTCTCTCTCTTTCTCTCATACTCCTCTTTCCTCTCTCGCGTTCGCGAAGATTGAGGTGTATTACGTGGCGTACGTGGATGGCTCGTGACGGACGATGGAATGTGTTTCGTTGAGGTGATTAAGGAGTTCGAGAGAGAGAACCTTTATTTCTTTTTTTTTTCTTTTTGTTGCTTTTTTTAACGAGTCTAATTTGCGAGAGAAAGAGAGAGAGAGAGAGAGAGAGAGATGGCTAAGATTTTCAATTTTCTTTGACCATGAAAGTTAATAGATTTTATTGGCCCCTACAGGCTTGTTTGAAAGGGATATATGCTTGTAAAATTATTATTTTTTTCTTTCATTTTTTATTTGGGGTTTTCCCATTTAATGAAAAATACTTAATTTTTTTTTTGTAAATTCTTGTTATAGTTAAGAGTTTCGTTTTATTAATTATAAATCATGAGAAACAACTTTTAAATGTATATCCATACACAAAAGTACACATATGTTATTCGATTTTAAAATTATTTTCTTACAAAACGTATACCTAATATGTATATTTAATAATGAAAATGGTATAAGGAAGAACTACTAGTAGAGCTTTACCACTATTGTAAAAAAACCTTATAGCAACCCAACTACGACAAAAAAAGCTCGATAGTTTTTCTAAAATACTTACAGAATGAGTAGAGTACGTATAGCTACATTGGAAATTATTTAAAAGTTAGTTAGATTTTCTATTTCCGTGGAAAAGTATTATCGAGAGGCCGAAAATGCCTTGCACGTGAAACGTTCCAAGAGAGTTAAAGTAAAAGAAGAGAGAGAGAGAGAGGGAGGGAAGGGTAGGAGGAGATAATTACTCCTCTCTGACGAAGCGGTACCGAAAATGCGAAACGCGCGACTGGTATGCCGAAGGACTGGCGCCGTGCTTTTAACAGGATATATAACGGACGACGAAAGAGTAAGAGAGAGAGAAAGAGAGAGAGAAGCTGTAAAGGGAGAGAAGATGAGCCTGCAAAAGCTGAAAATTATCGATTTTGCACAACTGTATGATACTTATGGATGTACGTTTATGACTTTTTGACTGTTCAACTTTCGTCAATACTGTGAAAGGATTAGTACAGAATATTTTGGAAAAAAAGAGGATCAATAGAGTTTTGATTTTATTTTAATAGAAAATTCTTTTATTTTATTTTTTGTTTATTTATTGTTTATTTATTTTTTTTTTTTTGCGAAAAAATTGAATAAGAAAAAATTTATAATAAATGATTTTCAAAAATTAAATCGGTTTTTCTTTTAATATTTTATTAAAAAAAGATTCAAGCCGATTTTTCTACTTGCTAACACTAAAATTATCTATTTATCTTAAATTTATTTAATTTAAACGTTCAAAATTAAAACAACCTTAAAAAAACATACATTTCGAATAAAGTTAATTAAGAAACTTAATATATATAAAACCTCAAGAAAAAGCGAAATGAAGCAATTTCAAAAATGTTCTCCAATAATCATTTAAACCTCTTCACTCTCTTTCCTCTTCTACCAATCTTTTTACCGATCATTAATTGCAGTTGAAATATCAAGCAGCGCAGCTATAACAGCAGGCGAGCAAAATCGGCGCGAAATCGTACGACAAACAGTAAGAAAGAGAAAGAAGAATACACTGAGAAAGAGAGAGAGCAAAAGCATTCAAAGTTCTCTTACTCTCTTCAGCGATTATAGAATTATGATATAAACGCGAGAGCCAAGCATATAAGAAGTCTCAAGAGCAAAAAAAAGTCAAGAGCGAAGAAAGAAAGAATGAGAGAGGGAGGAAAAGAAGAATCGAGGAGACCAGAATATCGGACCCATCAAGATAGCAAAAGAGAGAGAGAGAGAGAGAGAGAGAGAGCAATGGGTTCAATGGAGTGCTATAACGTAAGGGACGAGGACGACGACGACGTCGTGGTTGCCTCAGGCTCCGGGAGTCCTCTGGAATGTCCGAGGGCACAAAGGGCTTGGTAGAAAGAAACAGAAGAGAAGAGAGAGAGAGAGAGACTCCCTTTTCCTCCCACTTCATCACATCTTTTATTTTCTTTTCTCCCTCCTCCTCCTCCTCCTTATTTTTTTTAACTCTTTGCCGTATCCTACCTCTTCTTCTTATTCCTTCTTCTTGGTCAAGCTTTTACTCCAGGACCTACTCTCGCGTACAAGACGCTCGCGTTTTAAGATTCGCCTTTTTTTTGTGTGTGTGTAGAGTCGCGCGAGCGAAAGAGGGGCTTCTTCCTTTTGCGGCTTTTGTATATTATATAGGTATATACATATACTCGGTTAGTTATACTTTTAGGCAACTCGTTTTCTTCTGCACGCCTACGCTTTTGCTTGCTATATATTGTATACTTGCTCTTCTTCAAAATCTAAATTATAGTTTGTCGCAGGCGTGTGTGTCGAGAGAATACAATCTCGCGAGCATTTATATACTGGACACACCCATTTCTTCAGGGCTAATTGCTCGTACAATAGCTTTGCTGCGTATATATAAATATATATAAACCTACACACAAGGTATTATGATGTGTATATATGTATGTGCGAATGGTGAGTAGATTTTTTCTTTCAGGGTTTCTACTCTGTTTCCTTCTATATCCTACGCACAGTCCAGTATTTTTTCTGCACGAGCTTCGTTCATTTTTTGACTGTACTATACGCTATGTTATACCGAGTAAAAGGAGTAGAGTGTACCTATATATACATAGAGAAGGTTTAGCTATATATACGCAAAATTTAGCGCTCGCTTGTTCCTTCAAAGCGAAATAGACTTTTGAGCAGTGCGGCGATGCGGGAGCTTACTCTACCGAGCGTATATAGCGAATATATGTGGTAGCGTATATATAGTAGAGGTCTACTCTTTCTCGTGAACTGAGGCTTGCTCGTGTATATAGGTATGTATATACGAGGTGGAGAGAAAGAGAAAGAGCCTTGTAATTACCAGACTTGAATGGGGTTACGAATGAATCAACAGACTAGACAGGCTTTTCTTTTGAGCCTCTCAACCTTTAGCCACCTCTATCTTTACCTCCCCCTCCCCCCTTATTCTACTGTGCTTGAATTTTTTTTATCATTTTTCGCCGTTTGAATCATCACGGTCGTTTTATTTTATTTTATTATTTTTTTTTGTCTGATCTCTAAGCTATCGTGTGCTGCACTTTTCGTTAGAGAATTACTTGTGTGTGATATATTCGCTTATCTCATTCTTTTTCTTTTATTTTTTTAACAAAAACGATATTTGTACTAACCAGCAGCTGGTGTTCACCAAAAAAATTTTTTTTTTATTTCGGCTCTAATAATCACAAAATTTACTGCTGAAAAATATATATACGTTTGGATTTTAATTGAAAGAGAATTAAAAAATAAAAAAAGAAAGAAATTACGATTCATAATGGAGCTTTGGAATTTTACAAATTATGTATATGGAAAAAGAAAATTTTTTAAGATTCGTTTTTTGGTGCTGCAATAAAAAAAAAAAGAAAAAAAAATAAAGAATCGAGCTTTTCAATACCACTGCGTATCTATAACCACGTATATAGCATTGCACGTGGTCGACTAAATCTTCCAAGACCTTGTAAAATATTCAAAGAGAGAAAGAAGAGAGCCAGAGGAGTCCGTGAATAAAATACCAAGATATAACATTTTTCTTCTTCTTTTCCTTTTTTTTTTTTATATTTTTTATTTTTATTCTAAATAAACCTAATGAATAGCAGAAACATATTTCAGTTCCGACTCTTCTTCTTTCTCTCTCGACTTAACTCGTAAATAATCGATAGCATAGCAAAAGCCACCTTCTCCTCCTCCTCTTCTTTCTTACCCTTACGTTCATTCTCGTTGGAAAAATAACAGCCTCCTCGCCGGTACAAAAATTAACATTTGAATGAAGCAACTAGCCATTCGGCATATAGTGCACCCCCACGGCTTTTTAGCATCCACATACACATATACATATTCCTCGTATTATATGTGATCATCAAATAAGGAAAATGAGAAAAAAAGAAGAAGAAAAAAAAGGCAAGAGGAAATGCAACTTGGTGGTAGCGGCGGCATATTCGCTTACAGAGACGGCAGTAGCAACTACAGTATATACTAATCCAGCATGTAGGTATATATACCGCGAAAGGCGCAGAAGCTTGAAAAGGCGAATGGAAAAGCATCTAATCGGACCCAGCGCTAATTCCCTCCACAGTAGCAGCAAAGTCCAAAAGCTCTCTCTTTCTCTCTCTTTCTCGTCTAGGATGAGATAGAAAAAGAAAAAGGAGTCAGTGGCTGTCCGATAAGCTTGTGTAAAGCAGCAGCAGCAGCTCATCTCACCATATACATATACGCGAATATGGAGTAGGAAAATGAGCTCGCGAGAAAGTAACGCGGAAAAGGAGTAAAGAGGAAACGCGCGCGGTGCTTTACAAAGGGTTTGAACGCTATATGGTATACCTCGTGCAGTAGTATAAAATGTGTCTGTGTGCCCCTACGGCGCCTGCATAGCCGAAATTCCAAATTTTTTTTTTTTAATTTTTTCTTTTCTTTTTGGTTGGTATTACCTCGAGAGAAAGAGAGTAAAGAGAGAGAGAGCTTCTGTGGTCTCAGCTTTGCGCTTTGACGCGTAATTGGGAAGGCCCTTAATTAGCCACGTCTGACTGTCTGTACTGTGAGAAGCATATATACGTTTGTAAAAGAGAGAGAGAGAGAAGAGTCCACAATTCGTTACGGAATTCGGGACTACTTTTTTGTCAAATAATGATGGTAATGGTTGGTGGTGGTAGTGGATGGTGGTTGCTGCATATATGGGTTAAAGGATTAATCCGGTTACCTTAATCAGTTTTAAGAGTTATTATGTTTTGGTTTATAGGATGATGTATAGGTATAGATTTTTTTTTTTAAAAGCACTTTTATTTGTCAAATTTATTTCAAAAAATCAAGTTTAAAAAAATTTTTCCCATATTATATCATATTTAAATTAGATTAACCTAGTTATAAAAAAAAAAGAAAATACATTTAATGATAACATAATACAAAAAGCAAAAATAAAATAATAAGATCATAACGCGAATCATATTCGAATCTTAATTAGAATAACCCCTTTCTTTCCCCTTTCCACAAGTGCATCTTTATCGCTGTAGCATACATACATTTCCAGTTCTAATTCACTTTTGAAAAGGCCAGCACCAACAGTAGTATAACAGCAGCAGTAGCAGCAGCAGTAGCAACGAAGCATATACTCAGATGATATTCAAACGTACACCCATATAATATATCCCAACTCTCTTATATATATATATATATATATAGTGTATAGCATAGAGCTTACACACCACCCGTGCATTATTTCCTCACCTTCATCATATCCCTAGCAAAAAGGAGGACCAAGCAACGTAACAAAACAAACCCACTCGCATAGAACCCCCCCAAGCCTTCACCCAAATAAATCCTCTCTCTGTGCTACATACACATACATACATGCACAAGTGCATAATAATCACCGGTACTGTACGCAGTATTGCACGGGGAACCCCCGAAAATCCTACAGAATTTCAAGATTTACTCGGAGTGTGTACCAAGTGGAAGTGCAAGAGAGAAAGAGAAAAATATATCTGCTCTGCTTGGTAATTACGTTATACTCTCGCGAATGAAAGAGAAAGAGAAAGAAAGAGATGAGTTAAAACGTATCCTATATATAACCGAATGAAGCAGAGAATAAAAGAGGAGAGAAGGAAAGTACTTTCTTCCTTCGTGGCCACGCGCGAGAGTCGCGAATGAAGAAGAGATGGTGGTGGTGATGGTGGTGGCCGTGTGGTGAACAGGATATATATCTATATACTATATCTCGGGCCACTTTAATTGTCCGAAATTAAACGGGGGGCGCACCTGCACGCGGGCGAATGAAGAAGTGGACTGTAGGGGGGGGGGGGAGCAAACGACGGGTGGGAGAGAGAGAGAGATACCGAGAGTACCTCCTTCTCATCCTCCTTCTTCTTTTTCTTCTCCACCTCCTTTCCCCTTGGCTAACAAGCCGGTAATAACCCGGTTCCGAGCCTCACGATCCTCTTGCTCTCCCTGTGAGCGAAAGAGAGAGAGAGAGAAAGAGATAGCTCGTTTCATCCTTCGGCGGAACGAGTGCATCTCCTTTCCTCCTCCTCCTCCTCTTCGTCATCATATATAGATATACCCTATAGCTCATACTGGTATGGCTCATCCCACGTTATATGCACTCACTCTCTCACTCTTTACCTTCTGGGCTATTGCTGCTGCTGTAGGTGCACGTGTACTGGAACGAGCAAGGGATATATGAAAGAGGAGGTATATATGCGTGTGGGTGCAAAGCTTATACCGATTACTACCACTAGAACTACTACTATGGGCAACCGCCATAAACTTGATTGTATGTTGGATTTATAAACGAGCGACCCGGCTCTTCTATCCTTCTTGGCTCTTTCTCTCTCTCTCTCTCTCTCTCTCTCTCTCTCTCTCTCTCTCTCTTGGCCTCCTCTTGGTTTCATCGCGACAGGTGCTTCCGTTCGCCTGGACACTATACTACTGGCGCCTCCACTAAGCTTAACCTTCTATCTCCTAATCCCCTCCACTTTTTCTATGTCCTATTATCACTACTAACAGATCTACCGCGATGAAAAATAATAATAAGTAGAACAAAAATAAAGAAGAAAAAGAAGCTAAGAATCGGTAAAGATAAATTCAGTAGACCAGAAGATCGGTGGACCACAAGAGTACATAAGATCGATCGACGTCAAAATCGTTTGATGCAACAGCAAATCGGTGATGGTTATACACTTTTATAAATATATACTGCAGAATGAAGTGTGTGTCTGTATGTATGTATGTATGTATTTCAGATCATTCGTGTGCGCGCGCGCGCGAATAGCATGAAAATTCAAGCTTCTCAAGCATCAGAAGCCACTGCATGCAGTACTACTACTCTTTTTATTTCTTTCTCATACTCTTTTACGGAATATCTCTTTGCAAAGGAAGAGAAGGAGTATAGAAGATGTTCGATCTGCCAGCCTGCGGCTTTGCAAACCTTACTTCTCTCTCTGGTTGGACCACTTTTTTTTTGCTGCTGCTACTTCTGCGGCTTGTCGAAGGCTGTGAGATCGCGCGTGTAAGCTTGATCTTTTACTCTCTCTCTCTCTCTTTTACTCGCGTCTCTTTTGCTCTGGCTTCGGGAGATTGATTTCAGCGATTCATGGGTAGATTAAGGTGATTAATCGGCGATTAGGTTTGAGATATAACCTGAATTTCGGCTGATTTTATTTGCTTGAGGATCGATATAAAACTCTGTGTGTATGTGTGTGTGCTTGAAGGTATATGTATGGGTGAGATGAGAGTAAGATCGACGGGTGCATAAGTTATTTATGTTTTGGCGAGTTTTTTTTTTTTTACATACCTAACGTGTTAGCATAGAGTGTGTGTATTTTGATTGATTTCTGGAAAAGATAAGGATGGTATATTAAGATTAGTAGATAATGATAAATTATTTTTCGATAAAATTAGCTAGTAATTTTTTGAAAGCTTGATATAAATTATAGAAAGTAGTCTATTTTAAAATAGTAGGTACATGTACGACACATGTGTAACTTTATGTTAAAAGTTAAGCTATAGTAGGTACATCTTAAAATTAGCCTAATTCTTCACTTAATAATACATGTTTACATTATTTAAAATAATATAATTACACACACACACACACACAATTGTGAATTCTGTAATCGAGTGCAATTAGATGTGTGTTCGAAATAATTAAGGTCTGTAATTTAAAGCGATTATCCAATTTGTACGTTATATGCTAAAATTTTACTTTATTTTTTTTTTCTTTTTCACAAATAAGAAGATAATGACCTTTAAATATTTGATTAAGATTACAATGTATATGGCGAAAGTACTTTTATTTCCATATATTTTTAAAAATTAACATAGAAGATACATTAAGAAATAAAAAATCAACGAAATGTCACATATTCTATACAAACCCATAGATATTAGTATTCCAATACGCACATAGTACCAAACAAAACCACTCGCAATCACTATAGACGATCTCTAAAATCTATATCGATATACTCAGTCACAATCCCAGCACATATTCAATTAAATTTCAAATTACCAGTAAGTCTTGTCAGGTCAGTTTACTTTGGTATACGTATATACAGTCTCATTTCAAATAGTGTATCTATATAATAACCGCGACAGCTATAAATTAAGCTCAACGATGGTGTGTGTGTGTGTAACCTGCAATAACAATAATAATTATCGAGTAAGAAAGAAAAGAGAGAAAATCAATGAGTACTGCCGATTCAATTAGGACCTTTAACGCTTTTTCAAAAGTAACTAAGTTTGGGTTGACGTTTATTTCTCTTCTCTTCTCTCTCTCTCTCTCTTCTTAATACTTACTTACTTACTTTTTTTTCTCCAGTATGAAATTTTCGACTTGTCTCGCGTATATTTATATACCTATACTCAATGGAAGAAAAGACGTTTTTGGTCCCCATAGTAAAGAAGAACGCAATAATAAACGTAATGACCGATAATTGAAAGTAGGAGGGAACTAACGATTCTTGTGAGTATATTTTCCTCTCTCTCCACTTGCTAAGAGCGTTTACTCGTCGTACTTTCTTTTATATACACACCACCTGCATTGTTTTCGCGATTCGCGACTTTTTATTTCTCTCTTTTACTTTTTCTTTTTTTATTTTTATTATTATTATTATTATTTTAACTTGGCAATTTTCGGCTCACTTGGGACTTCTCCCCCCCTTTCTCTTTATACCGATAAGTGCTGCTTTTTCCCCCTTTTGGTCCAGCAAAGATCATCATATCCCTCCCTTTCCCTCCTCACGACTCTCTATTCCCGAGATAAAAAAATGCCTTGGTGTAAGGTACACATCGACTTCTCCTCCTCCTCCACCACCCCCTTTTTCTCTTCCATCACTAAAGCTGCTATATAGCGACGACGCAAAGTAAAGGCTCTCTTTCTCTCTTTTCTCGGCTGTATTTTCGTGCGGCGATAATAGATATTATTGCCAGCCATCAGCATGGCTCTCTCACTCTCTTTCTCTTTTTTCAACTCGTGTATTGCATCAATGCAGCATCTTCGTATATATACATACATACACGTTTATATGTATGAAAATACACATTCAACGCTTGGAGCCAAAGCTCGCTCGAGAAAACTTTTCTCTCTATACACACACACACACACACATATACACCGTTTGCCAACTATTCTATCTCTCTTTCCCTCAACCTTTTCTTACCTCCCTCCCTCTCTCTCTTTCTCTCTCAGTTCTTTATTCTTTGTTGAAACTAGCGCTTAAGGAGACCCGCCGCCAGGAAAATTCAAGGATGCACCTCGGTCACGAGCATCTCTCTCTCTCTCTCTTTCTTTCTTTCTTTCTCTCTCACTTGCTTGTATATACATATACTCCGTTCTAGCCGGCCTTCGAAGATCATAAACGAGGAGAAAAGAGAATAACGAGATTCTTGCTCTCTTGTGTGTGCCTTCTCTCTATATAGCGAGAGTCTGCTGTGCTGTGCTGTGCTATGCAAGAGAGGAGGCTAAAGTCGAGTTGGTAAAGAGTATGTGTATGTGTATGTGTGTCTTGTGTGTATATGTACTTACTCGCGCGCAAGAGTGCACACGCGAAAAAGAGCGAGAGATAGATAGAAGGAGAGTGGGAGGGAGGGAGAGAGGAATGAGGGAGGCCGTGGAATACGAGGCGAAAGAAGATGGTACAAGAGAGAGAGAGAGAGAAAGAGAAGGAGGAGGCTCCCATGCTCCTCGTGTAATCTGGTCCCAGAGTAATTGTACGTTATACGTCAGGAGTAAGGGGAGCGAGCGAGTAAGCGAGAGACGTCGGCGAAAAATCACGGCTCTCGTTCCCTTGGATCCTTATTCTTCTTCTTCTTCTTTTAACTCCTCCACCTTATTCCATTCACTCCTTCTCATCCTCATCCTTGCAAGTGTTCTTCTTTTATTTTACGCTTTCTTTCTCTTTTCCTCTCTTGTGCGCGGGCGCGCGCGCGCGAGAAGCATATTTTTCGTATCTACGCGCCAGTGAAAGAGAGAGAGAGAGAAAGAAAGAAGGAGCGTGTACACGATTTTACTGTGGATTTTTGCAAATTACAAAACAAACTTGATTCTCATACTCCCCCCTTATTCCCACTTTCTCAAGCAGCCCTTCCCTTACAGAATTACCTCTTCTCTCTCTCTTTTCTTTTTTAAACCCTCCTCGACCAACCGACCGACCATCCACTTTTATTGGATATATCATGGTGCTTTACGAGAGCTTGTTTACTCGAGTTATTTCGTCCCCTTAATGCACGCTTATTATGGCTCTTGATGACGGGAACGGTGTGACTGTGTATATGTTGTATATGTGTATAGTAGGATACTGCTGATGATGATGATGATGATGATGCTTGGCTTGCTTGCCTGTTTACATTGTAAAAGTTAATTTGCTTGAGAATATATAAGCAGCTATATCATAATATACATATACACATAATAGTGGAATGTACTTTTGACCAGTTGTTTGATTGATAAGATTTTAAAGAAATAAATTTAATACAAATTATAATAAAATATGTGTGATTTTTATTTATAAACTTTATCGTATAAAAATATATTTGGTATTTTGTATTTTTTTAGGATTTAAAATTTAATTGACATTTTATAAAAATTTCTAAATTAAATAATTATTAAATTAAAATAATTATCAGTTAACGAAATATTAAAATTTTAAAATACAATTATTTTCTTTTAATTAGGTAATAAGTATGTCTATAACGATGCCATCATTGCATTTACTAGCACCTAATTTAAATCGCAAAACTTTATCTTTCGCAATAAGAACAAATGCTACATCAAACCATTCACTATTGAAAAAAAAAAAAATTTAAACTAAAATGTGGGCCAATTCTAAAACCTTCACTAAATCTCAATTTTTTTATTCTACACTATCACACATAGACAGACTCTCTTCATCTCACGTTCCTTATATATACTATTCAAGCTTCAGGCATTCTCCCTCTCACATAACTATATATATATATATATATCCACAAGTAGTCTAGCGCGCGTGGCTCAAAGTAAAACACTTCTCTCTCTCTCTCTCTCTCTCTCTCTCTCTCTCTCTCTCAGCTCTCTTTTTCTATATACTCCCTCTCTTATACATATACATATAAATCAAATAAGGAGGCCAGACCGTTCTTTGGTCCGTCGCAAAAGATCACGTTTTCTTACCGTGGGCTCTAAGCACCTTTCCTCCCCCCCCCCCACTTTACTATATATAAGGTCCTATCTCTTCTCGTCCTAATATACATACCACCTATATTACCTCCCTCCCGACACACATATCCATTTCGACTACTATGTACTCGATTTCATCGTTGTCGTTGAAGAAGGGAGGTCAGTATATCGATTCTCATGCAAATTTTCACTTGGTATATGGTTATATCTTATAGTGGGTAGGACACCTATACCCTTACCCCCCTTCCTTTTTTTTTCGTGTCATTAAGGATCCACGTGTTCTAGATACGGAGAACAACCGAAGTATATATAGAGAGCAAGTTTCAAAGAATACGAGTATGGAAGTTGAATAAAAAAAGAGAGATGACTACTATCTACTACTACTGCATTTTCTTTTATCGTAAGTGTATGAGGTTTGTACTGTGGTAGAGATAACTGTGATATGCATTGGTAAAATTATACTATATACTGCTAGCTAAAGATGGCTTTTTGGGTTTTTAAGTATCGTGTAAAAGAATATATATTCGTGACGTAAAGATCAGTAGTGTCATTTGATTTGTGTAATATGTGTGTGAAAAAGGATGTAGAGAAGATGGGGTATACATATACCTATATACATAAGAAATGCAACTGGAGCAAAGATATCGCTGTAACGAAGGCTGCAAAAAAAAAGATGATCATTTTTTTTTCTTCTTTTTTTTGCTTCTACTTCATGGTAATGCGCATATCGAAGATATTGCAAAAGTTTTTGCTGAGAGTAGTGAACTTTAAACTTTTTTTCGAAGGCTATCGTCTCTCCTCTTCCCATCTTTTTCTTTTTTATTTTCTTTTCTTTTAGTATACCTTCTTTGCACATAGTGTGCCATATCCTTCTTCTTCTCTCTTTTTTTCTTTCTTTCTTTTATTTTTTTTTTTTTTTTTAAATCGGACCTTTCACATATATAAAGTTCACAGAGAGAATGAATTATTAATCGAACCCCCCCTTTCTTCTCGTTTTTCTCTTCTTCTTCTTCTTCTTCTTTTTCGCTACCCGGAATTTATTTTCTCGAACAAAGGTCCAAAATTTTACGGGACTACTCCCCCCCTTCTCTCTTACTTAAAAAAGTAAAAGAGCTCAAGCTTCTCTTTTAACCCTCTCTCTCGCTCTCCTTATACTTTCTGTCGAATCAGATCGAACTTTGCCATTATTTTTATCAATGGACGAAATCAAGGTCGCCGCAGCTCACTATATACTCGCTCGCTTACTCTCGCGGGCGAGAGAAACGAGCTTCTCTTATATATACTCGCGTCGTGAGGACGAGACCATCGTCCTCCCTCTCTCTGCACCACTACGAGTATAGGAAACGTGACCCACTTGAGCTCTCTCTCATTCCATCTCTCCTGTATAATACTTCTGGACCTCGCATATACATACATATATATGGTATATGAAGCAGCTAATATCCTCAGGGTCACACGGCACAATTCCAGGGATCATCGCCACGTAATATCGGGGTTAAAGCCCAGGGAAATAAAGACGCGGACTCTCTTTCTCTCTCTCTCTCTCTCTCCTCTCTAGGTAGGCACGACAAGAGCACGAGTTTAAGAATCGACTTCATGATTCTTTCTCTCCCTCTCTGGTGTACTAAGGAGAGTAAGAAAGAGAGAGAGAAAAAGCATAAGGGCTACCGGTGAACATAAGGATGTAGCAGCAGAAGCAACAACAGCGACGAACAGCTTTCGATCAGCCATAAATAATATACAGAGAGAGAGAGAGAGAGAGAGAGAGAGGGCTATTCGCGAAGGCCACGCGCAAAAGGGAACCTATGGGCGTAGTTGGATAAAAAAGGAGAAGGAGGAGGAGGAGGAGGGCAAGTTAAAGCGAAGCAGACAATTTCCAAAGAGAGCAAGCTATATACACACGTAGCGATAGGGGCCAAAGGATACAAAAGAAGAAGGAGGAGGAGGAGGAGGAGGAGGAGTAGAAAAAGGAGGCGTATGGAGGGATGAAGCATATAAGAGAGGGAGATAGAGACCGCGAACGAGTAAAAGAGAAGGTGGAGTAGAAGTATAAGTAAGCCCAAGCGTCAGAAGCACGCGCGTGGATATATATATATATGCTTGGGCTTGCACGAGTATGTATACATGTATATAGTTCGTGTGTAAGTATGTGCCTATCAGCTTCTTGACTCCCTTAGCCTCAGCTGTAGCTACCGCCGTATGCTCGACCCTGGGGGACCACACTGGACGAGAGAGAGAGAGAGAGAGAGAGAGAGAGAGAGAGAGAGAAAGAACACACGGAGGGACCACCATGCGTGGCGTAACGCTCTCTCCTCCTTCTTTTACCCTCTCCGAGAAAGAAAAAGAGAGAGAGAGAAAGCTAAGGAGGAGGAGGGTAAGGGAGACTTTCCAAAAGGACGCACATGTGCGCGCAAGCACACACGCGCAAAACGTCCGGAGGCCCAGGGTGTAACAAGCTTATATGCTCTATCTCTTATTTTTTTATCCTGCGATATATATCCACGAAAAATCGAAAGAGAAAGAGAGAGAGAAAAAAAAGAAAACCGCGCCCTTCTATCTTTTTCGTCTTTATCTCGTCTCCTCCTGCAAGTCCAGCCTCTCTTTACCTTATTCTCTTTAACTTCACGAGACTCATCCGTAAGGATATCTCTTCTCTCTTTTTGTATTACATGTATACATACACATATATACATACACACACGTACTTAAAACGCGTGTGCTCCCGGCGGCAAAAGTAGCAGCAGTATATAGAGAGTCTGGTGCGGCTTTCGTCGCCTCCACCTTCTCCTCCTTCTTCTATATTTTTACACACGCATGGATATATACGTACGTACATACATATGCTTTACTCTCGGCCTCCGGCATAAACACAGAGATTGCCAGCCAGGGTAATGTTTGGCCCTGGACTTTACTTTCGATATATTGAGATATGGAGGAGGCTTGCATGTGGCGAAAGTATTATATGCGTGTGCGGTGTGTGTGTGTGTGTGTGTAAAAAAAGCCTCAAGTGTATTACCGATTTATTTTTTTTTTATTTTTTTTTTTTTAAGTGGGATGCGGGGCATCTCGTTATCACCCTCACCCCTTCTCTTATAACTTCTAACAGACCCTTCAACGTCTTGGTAAATTTTGTTTGAGAAGAGAAAAAGAAAATGAGAGAAGAATAAGGATTGGCTTATATTATGTGCTAAAATTAATCGGCTTGAGATTATTTGGATATTGTGCAGTGCACCTGTTTTTATACGGTGTGTATATACTGTATTATATACTTGGGGAGATAAAAAAGAGTCTGTGTGTAGTGTGTACTTATGTATACTTGTTGCGGTTTTTGATTGATTAAATGAGCTGCTAAATCAGGTTTATTGGTCAAGTGTGCATTATAGTTATATGTCTCAATGATCTTTATTTTAAATATGCAATTTAAGTTTTTGATTTTAAAAAAAAAGGAGTAGAGCTTTTTTATATTTCATACATACTTAATGCTTGTTTCTATTTTATATTTCTAGTTCAAATTTGATTTTTAATTATTTTTTATACAAACAATTAGATATCAATATAAAAAAAAATTATTCAGAATATCAAAGCGCAAAAAAACAAAAATTCTGTTCAATTTTTACGCAAAATAAATATTTACTCTCTCCTTCAACAAAAAAAAAAATAACCAAATAATAGAAAAATCAAACACATACCATCACAATATATATATATATAAAAAATTAGTATTTATTCTAGCAAAACAAACGTTTAATTTACGCCCTTCCCCCTCACATCTCACAGCAGCTACCTATATCCGTTCTAATTTCAACAATTTTATCTCTCTCTCTCTCTCTCTCTCTCTCTCTCTCTCTCTCTCTCTCTCATTTCTATTTCCACGAATATACCTCTAATACAAGTGGCATAAAGAGAGATAGAAAGAGATAAAGAGAGAGCTTGCAGGAACAGCAGCAGCAGGCGCGCTTGCGTTTGCTCCAATGAAAAATAAGTGGGTCGCGCGCATAAGGACAAAGGCCCAGGCGCGCTCGCGCAGCTTCAGTAAAGAGGAAATTTGAATAATTACATTCTCTCTCCTCTCTCTCTCTCTCTCTCTCTCTCTCTTTTGCTCGGCTTGTGCCGCAGGGGCCCTTTATACTCTACAGTAGAGGAGGCTGTGTGTGCAGCTATATACTCTTCTCTTCTTCGCGCATACATATATATCTATATTCTGTCTATATAGGTTTACTGCCATTACTGTCTTGAAGCATCTTTTTCCTTTTTGAAAATAATGCGAATGACAATAATTATCGGCTGCTTTTATATCTGTATGTTATTTCTCTCTCTCTCTTATTTTTCTTTTGTATTAAGTTAGCTCAGACGTGTTGTTTACACTAAAAAAAAGTTTTTCCTATACCCTTACCATCGCAAGCTCGAAAAAAAAAGGAAAAGAGCTAGGAAAAGTAGCGTCGTTGTAACTGACGCGAAGACAAGTTTGTCGAGGATGAATTTTGTTACAGACCGTCGCGATTTTGAGGACAGACCGAGAAAGAAAGAGAGAGAGACCATTGGCAAACGGTTTGTAAGAGACGAGAAAGTCGCGCATCTGTCGGATACAGAGAAACTAAACTTTCAGATTATTTGAATAAGTTTTCCGGAAGTTTTGGAAACCACAGGATTACTACTCGTCTCTTTCTTTCTATATAATAAAAAGTCACCAAGGGTAGTTATATATAGTTTATTATGTATACCTATATAAGTATCTATTGCATTATGATAATTGATGCACGAGGAGGTAAATATACCGAAGTAGTTCTTCACGATGAAGATTGAGAATAATAAAGTTGAAAAGGAGACTAAAGGAAAAGCGTCATTTTATATACTGCGTATAGACAACGAAGAGAGAAAAAGAAAAAGAAGGGTTGAAGCTGGGAAGCTAGTCATTCTTCATTTTCCACGTCTCTGTTATATATACTATGAAATCGAAGTAGCCGTTCCTTCTGCTCTTACTGCTGCTGATGCTGCTTCCAACTACGTGGACTGTAATTTAGCATCGAAAGAATTTATCGGTATATACACCACAAGCTCTCGTGGTAAATAATTCAAGAATCGAGTAAGAGAGAAAAAGAATACCGAGCATTCTTTTTGAAAAAAAAAAAGAAGAAGGAAGGAAGGAAAATAGCCATGATCATAGTCACGCTGCACACGATATAGTCAAGCATAGTTTGCAACTTTCGAAGAAAGCATATTCCCTAGAGTAAAAGAAAAGAGTTTCTATAGCAGTAGTAATATAAGTCTACAATCGATTTGCACACTTAAATAAAAAAAAAAATAATAAAAAATGTTTCTATCTTTCTTTCAAATCGTAAAAACTTCCCATTTACTAAAGAAAACGACTCAGATTTGCCTGGTATCGAAGTTTACAAATACAAAAAAAAAAAAAAGAAAAGAAAAATTAGGACGCAGCGAGTCTAAAAAGTATATGAATAAAACACAGAGCTTCACCTCATTGCAGATAAAAAAAAAAAGAACCAGCAATTCTCGCGGATATATCTCTCTTAAAAGCAGAGTGTGCATTGGGTGCTTGCATAACGGAGAGAAAAAGAGTACCTATATAAGTATTGGTTGCTCTTCGCGGAACACACATAACAATGACGTGTCGGTATAGGCGCATAGTACGGCTCTTTTTTGATATATACACTGAGAATTCGATATAATAATTTTTATCACAATTATAGTAAAAATTACTATAATTTATGAGAAAAAATCAACAGACTCGATTTATGACGA
>JAPYZE010000483.1:0-38582 GCA_030522805.1 Leptomastidea abnormis
TTTTAAAAGAAAAATAATATAATATAAAATAAATGAAAGAAAATAAAATATAATCTATATACGTAAGAAAATATAGATATATATATATATATATATATATATATATATATATATATATATATATCAAATGCATTAAATTAAAAAAAAAATGTAAATACGTTAAAAGCAAAATTCCTTTGAAAGTAAAGTTAAAGATTGATGTTTTTTCCAAGGAATTTTGAAGGTGAGATAGAAGAGGGGTATAGTTTAGCCTTTAAGAAAAAAAGATAATAATTAGCAAGTAAGTTATTCGAAGAAAGAGAAAATCATGACATGTGGGATCGGTAGGTTTTAGAATTTAACGAATTTTAAACATACAAACGATATGTTTATTGTAGTATACATGTGAAGGGAGTAAAGAATGCATAATATACAAAAAAAAAATAGATTATATCGAAATTTAAATGTAAATCTCACGAGATATTTATAAAATATATATAATATACAGAGGATATCAAATATATTATTTATAATTTAAACATCGAAAACAATTTTTTTTTTTTTGGAAATATTATTGATTGTAATTTGTAATGTAACAGTGGTAATTGTTGTCTTAGTGACATGATTTAATCAATAAAGAATTACATTTAATTACACAAAATACCTCGTATAATTTTTTATTGTTTACTTTTGGTTTTTGAAAAATTATATTTTTCACAAGTTTCATATATTTTTACCTACAATTTTTTAATTTAATTATATAAACTTTATTTTACAGAAATGAATGATAAAAAAAAAAATTATCACTTATAATATAAAACAATTATATTTTCTTAAACTAACATGTTTTTATATTTTTAGGTAAATTCGTCTGCAATCAAGAGAAAATCATCTCAAAAAACTCCTTCAAAATCCAATAGTGTATGCCAGTCAAATACCACATTGAAAATTGTAAATAAAAAAAAAAATTTAAGAAAAAAAAAAATAATTAAAACAAAATAAACTCTTTAAACTCATCTTGCACAACTAATTCATCATTACATTTAACTCCACCCCTGCATTAAAATCATACACATGTAGCCCACAATATTTATAAAACCGATACAAAAATCGCGTAAATCGCTTTCTTTACATTCATCAACCACCTCGTAGCTTTCATGAATATACCCCCATCTGTATGAAGACCCTCACACTCTTCGTTTCACTTTAGGCTCCTTACTAATCTGGCCAACGATCCAAGGCATAACAACTTTGAACCAGGACAGATCTACATCGGGCAGGTTAACGCATAATCAGCAGATGTCAAAGGAAGGTCGTTTCAGCTGTCCAGACTGCAATAGATCGTACAAGTGGCGCGAGTCACTGATCAAGCATCGACGCATCGAATGTGGTAAACCACCTGCTTTCGTCTGTGAATTATGTGGTAATCGATTCATGCACAAGCATCATATGTTGAAGCATCTCAGTACTGTGCATTCGTTTGTTGTACCGAGAACTAGAAATGATAATATGCGTGGATATATGTAGAAGGTATTGATTTTTGTATAGCGCAAAGTTTGACGATTGACTATTAATTGGAGTATTCTATGAGTTAAGGATAAGAATGCTTTTTAATTTGAGAAAGTGTAAAATAAATTATGT
The DNA here is from genome assembly GCA_030522805.1 of Leptomastidea abnormis. Taxonomy (NCBI): domain Eukaryota; kingdom Metazoa; phylum Arthropoda; class Insecta; order Hymenoptera; family Encyrtidae; genus Leptomastidea; species Leptomastidea abnormis. The sequence continues at coordinate 1,621 of JAPYZE010000483.1, forward strand.
TTATTTCTATTGTCAGTTGGCTACTCTTCAATGATCTGATGTTATATAAAGTATTTATTTGTGATAAATAAGCCATTTTTAGTTGTTACATGCACTTAATAATAAAAACAAGGCTTCCTCTTCGAGTACGAAAAATGTAAAATATTGTAAATAATTTAATTTTTACAGAAACTTATACATCAAATAAATGTATTATTAAAATATATTGAGTGAAACAAATTAATTTTATATTTTGTTAAAAATTTTTAATTATCTCAGCTACAAAGAACAATATAGGTAATCTGTATAATTCTTTTTTAATTGTCTATTATTAAATCTAATTCATTTCCAGTTATAAGTAATAATAATTAAATTTAATTAACTAGAATATATTTTTTAGGTGGAAGCTGTCAGTGGTCTTGATAAGTACGTTACATAAATTTTGGAATCAAGATAATTTTGATCAAGGTTTTCATTGAATCAATATGTTTCAGTGCAATAAATTTAAAATTCCTAATTTATATTATCTGAACTTAAAAAAGTAGAAGAAATATAAAGAATTATAATGATAAATAGATGAATAAATAGTTGACACGTAAAATCAATTTTTATGTTATATACAAATAATTGTTTTATTTTAATAATTTTTTTAGATTTTTTGTAATCTTTGTTTAGCATTTTATTATTGTTATTATTATTTTTTTTTATTTGTAGATCAAAGTAAACTATTTCCATGTGAATATACCAGAAAAAAATAAAGTAAGAAAATAATGTATGTCCTTATAAGGCATCCACTTATTGAGTAGGAGACTTATCAGATAATCATTATTTTCTTTCTTTATTACTGTTCTCTTGCATAATAATTATTAAAACTATTGCTCGGATTGTCAATTCGTTATGTTCGTAAGCTGAATGATAATGCTTCTCAGTACTTTATTAATCTTATTCTGATCACCAAGCAAATTTTCCCTATCCCTCTCTTTCTCTCTCTCTCTTTCTTTTTTTCTTAATCTTTTCAAACAGATTTCATCGTAAGGCTATATTCTCTTTTGTAGTCGAATTCGTGGAGCTTCCTGGAATGCCGCGACGTCGTCGCGAGCAGTTTCAGTGTCCAAAATGTGACAAGATCTACGCGTGGCGTACATCACTATTGCGACATTTACGCGAGGAATGTCGCGTTATGCCTCGCTACTTTTGCCAATATTGCGGCAGAAGATTCAAACGGGCTTATCATCTGCGCAGACATCAACATTCTAAGCGACCGTGTGACATGGTTCACTGAGCTACGGATGATATTTAATGATTTTTAAGGAGCTGGCTCTGTATTGGAGATTGTGTCTGTAATCTTAGAAAAAAAATTTTTTTTTACAGGAACTTTATTTATTACGATTTATGTGTTACGATTATGATGTGATTGAGATGACAGATTGATAATGAATAATAAACTTGTCAACTAATTGATGTCTTTTATTTATTATTTGTTGTCGTTATTTTAATTATTAGTTTTGGATTATATTTTTACTTGTAAGTGATTTTCTACTTAGCAGAAACAAAATTATACCTTTAAGTTGTTATTTCTTTTTTTTTACTTTTAGTTTAAGATTTATTTTATTCGTTTAGGATTATATTATGTTATAAATCAAATAATACATTTTTTTTTCTACAGGCTTAAATTAGTTACTAATAATTTTTAATGAGAATGACAATTTTAAGGTGAGTATTAAATATTTCTTTAACAAATCGAGCAAAACAAGGAGTAAAAAGTACTTAAAAAACATAAAATTTAAAAATTATCTGTATACTTTACGTGACTGAGGCCAACCAAATTTCTCAAATTAATGTAAGAAAAATTTTTAATATGAACACTTTAAAAAATACTTTTACCCCTTAAAAATATAAAAATTAAAATTTATTAACAAAATTTTTTTTCAAATTTAATAGTTCAATATTTATCTTTGTATTAAAAAATAATTGTCAATGTTAATAATATTAGTTATTTACAGTCAACGTATAAATATTATCAGATTATACCTTAGATTTATTTCAGTCAAATTGAGCTTACAGATATAAAAGTAAGAATACACATTTTTTCCAAAAAAGCTAATATTCAAGAACTTTTTTGTATAAATACAATATTTTTGTTAAACAATATAATACAAAACAATTATTACAACTACTTTATATTTGAATTTATTTTTTTAAATCACTATCCAAGTATAATCACATACTGCTTTCTAGCAAAAAAAAAAAAAAAAAAAAAATTCACGTAGTAGGTGATGGTGCTTCAAATCTTGCTAACGTAAAAATTTCTGTTTCGTTATCTTTTTAATGCAACTTGCACTGCAAAGCTTTGCTTCTCATTGATTACCACTTTTGCAGCACCAAAATTAAGTGATAAAAAATAAAAAAAAGAATCTATTACGCCCTAATCAATCTAGTAAAAAAAAGAAAACAATTTACTTTCAATCACACAAATAATCAATAACAACATCTGTATACATATTAACAAAAATTCAACAAAATTGGTATTCATCAACATTTCTCATATAACTATCAAATTAATATTGTAAGCGTGGCATATTACGGATAAATAAAACTTCATTGCACCATCAGTATCTGCTTTGCTGTTCTTATCACTCGCTCCGTACAACTGCAATAACTGTTTAATCGTTACGTATCGCGTAAAACACTCGTTTTCTATCCACGACCTTAAAACAACTATCATGGACCAAAATTGTTTCACGCAAAATGGAAAATAACGCGCGATTTTTCTTAAAACTGAAAAAAAAATTTTTTTTTGTTTGTTCTCTCATGTAGGCAGGCCAATAGGCGTAGCCACAGGCATAAGTAAAGGTCCACGACTGGGCAAGCGACTCATCACGCAGTCAAGTACGTCGCCGATAACTATAACCCGTACGGATATACCACGACCACCACCACCACCACCACCGCCACCGACACGGTTTCCACCTTCAACATTGACAACGATACCACCACCACCACGGTTTCCACCCGCGACGCTAATGACAACGACGACGGCAACGACGGCAACGACGTTACCACCACCTCCATTGTTTGGAGCGCGAACACCGCCGATGCAGCTTGCATCATCGCCTGGTCCCAGTTCCAGTGATTCGGACGAAGCAAAATTCATCTGTCCGTTATGTCCGACAAGAAGATACAAGAACAAGAACTCCTTGCAACGTCATCAGCGCGAGGAATGTCATATTCCTCCACAGCACACCTGTAACTTTTGTCACAAAGAATTTCCACAACGTAGCAGTTATAGAAGACACATGAAGGACCAGCACAGATTGGATGTTAGAATATATCAGTGCCGAAGGAAGAGTCCTGTTAATTTTTTCAAGTGAGTTCGAGGCCTTAAAAAAAAAAGACTCTTCTTATCGACGACCGATCCACCGTTAATGACCTTTTAACCCCTTTACCCTCCTATGTCCCTTCCAACTTTAATATATAAGATACGTGAATGGTTTTGGATACACGTGAGTTGTCGTTTTTTTCCATCGCTGAATAGCCCTTGCTCGATTTGGAACATATTGTACCGGTGAAACTTCCAATTTCGCTCGTGGCCTTATACAATCGAGCTTACTTATATTTGGGATTTTAATTTTTTCTTTTCTTTTTATTATTTTTATTTTAACTACTTGGCACGAGTGATGAGCTTTTTTATGTAGCTTGCTTGGCGAAGCTATTCTATTCAAAACTTTAATACTTGTTTTCTTAGTTTATTTTATTAAACTACATTGAAAATATTTAAAACTTGGATTTAATGAATTTACAGTCAACGAGCATCAACGAACTTTTTGCTCTCTAAGCATATAACTTGTTACAATATACATTATTCAATTTTCTTGCAGAATTTTGAGATCGTTACGGTTTTAGATATATTTCAGCGAGTACCTTTTGAATTGTTCATTATTACTTAGTTATTTTGCTATCCATACAATTTTTACAAATAAGTTTAATTATAATATATGTTATAATTATGAAATATTACAGGAATTTTTAGAGATAGTTATTTTAATTATTTAATAACTAATTTTTTTAACAATAAATTATCAATATATTAAGAAATATTTTTGCAGGCAAATGCATAATAATTGCATTAATTTTATTTATAGGTAAAATATAATTGATACATATTTAAATGAATATGTAGGTACATTTTTTATAATCAGCAATGGAGAAAAACGACTATATTTTAATTATAAAAAAAGACTTTTAAAAAATCAAACAAAACAAAATGGTTTTATTATGTTAAATTTACAATTTATTAGTTATTAAATCTAACTTGTTGATGTAATGTAATTATTTATAGGTTATCAATTGAAATGTTCGTTAATTTTAGAAAAATTACATATCTTACCAAAACAAAAAATTGGTACGATATTTTTAGCTAAAATGCACTTAGTTACTTTTATTATGTGCGTATAAAAATGAAGAAAGTGATGTTTCAAATGTCTGAATTTATTATTTTCTATAATATTAGAAACATTGATTTTTAATGATCATTTTTTTGATTATTTTTACATTTAAATTAATTAGATTTTTAAATTGTGATATCTGAAAATAATTGTAAATAATTTTTAATATTGTAATTTTTAAAAGAAAGTGTGAAAACAGACTATAGAAATGAGAGCTCTTGCATGTTTTGTAAAAATACGCAAAATTATTTATCCGTGTCAATTGAATTTCAAAATTAATTTCATTTACGAGAAATTTAATTTTGATTGGAGTACAAAAATTTAAAGTATACGTTACGTAATTTTTAAAAACTAGTTTTTTCGATCTCGCATAATATTGTATTTATAATTATTCCAGAAGCAACCACCACGGAAGAAATTTTCAGTTAGTTAATTTTTAGAAATTTTAAAATGAACTGAAATTGATTATTTTTACCGGTTTTAATAATAATCATTACTGTTTAACATATTGTACACATGAATAATTAAATTATTTTTAATAAAGAAGTATTTGAGAGTATTGTTCTAATATAATTTTTTATAATATTCTTTTCACCCTGAAGATTTTCATCAGTTGAAGCTGTCGACCGTACATCATTGAAGATATTTTCATCAACTTTGCAAGAAGATCTACATTTATTATATTTTGATTTTTATAATATATTTTTTATATTTGAAAAAATAAACAGGTTGTGGTCTAACCACTCTTATATAACAAATGAACTTATGGGAAACAATTTTATTTTTGTAAAAGGTTTTCATATTACTGATATTAAATATCTCTTGTAGATCCTGGTATGGAAACTGACAACATGAAGATTATCAAAGACTGTGCCAAGAAAATATATTTGTACCATGTCAGCTTGAAGATCAATATAATATCTAAAGTTACTAAGTCATTAAAGTGCAATAAAACGTATGAAGATACTAAGTCATTGAAGTTAACTACAATCGAATATTTACGTCATTGAAGATTTATTTTAAAGTTGAACGTTATGAAGAATTTTTATTGTAAATAAAAAAATTGACAAAGATATCAATATATTAAGATTTTTTCTTTTTTTTACTACAGGTTGTGCTATATTTATACAAGCCAGAAAGTTCAAAGATTTTTATTTCTAATCAAAACTGTAACACAAGACTGAAACGATTAGAAACTTCCAAGATTTTTCATTTTATATGTTTTATTTCTATTACATTTTTTAATAATTTAAAAATATTATTTAATATATTAAAATATATCATTAATTAGTTATTGTTACCTTTTTATGCTGTTTTTTATACATTATTTTGTTATTATTTTTAGTTATTGTTGATTTTTAGTATACTTATTTAATAAAAACTTTGGTATACTTATTTAAAAAAATTTTACATAAATACATTTTACCATATATCATTTATCATAATTGTAAATTAAACGCGCCACCATGAAGTAACCTTACCACATCTCACAGTAAAGCATTAATTAAACATGTTCCTCTATAAAAATGTTCGTAATACGAGCCTATAAAACAAAATAGCGCTTACACTGCTACTCATTTTGCTTTCACACAGGCAAACGTTCAGACGGGCCTTATCCATGCACAAGATGTGGCAAACTCTACAAGCGGAAGTGCACTATGAAGCGTCACCGCGACGCCGATTGCGGCCGACTGAAGTTGTACGCTTGTGGAAACTGCAACTACGCGAACGACCAGAAGTCCAACTTGAAGAGGCATCTCGCTTCTTTAACCTGCTACAAGCAAAAAGGCATTTCGAAGAAAGATCTTGTTAACATCGACAACAGGACAAGTTTTTTCAATTCTTCTATGAAGCACTGCATGATATTGTCGGACCCGAAGATTATTATTAATAGTTCTTCTGCATCCAATTAAAATGTGTGATTCATTTTAATTCTATGCAAAAAGTAATTTTACAAAAAAAAATAATGTATAAAAGCATTGTTGTTGTTTTGATCTGTAATTCATATTATTGTGTTCAATATGGTAAAGTATATTTTATTATATTTGGAGATCTATATTAAAATTAATTTAATATAATGATTGTAATTTTTTTTTAGCAAATATTTGCTATTTTGTGTTTACAAAAACTATTTTTTTGCTGCAAAAAAAAAACAAAAAATAAGTTGAATATATTTTTAGTTTTATTGGCTTTATATAAATTTTGTAAGTTTTCTTATATTTTATGCATTGTGTTACGTAAGTGTTTAATTTCAGAGTAACAAATAACAATGCTTGTTAAAATAATTTTCAATTATTGTAATTTATTTGCCATTATTTGAACAATAGATTATTTAATTCTTTTACAAAAATATAATAGAATTAAATGGTTTTTTATTTGAAAGACTTTCAGTTTTTCATTTTAAATTTAATTTACGTTTAGTATCAAAAGTAAAACGAATTAATGTCTTACTACATTGATATTACTTAAGTAAATTTTTATTTTATGTAGCTCACTATTTAAATGACATCTCAAGTTAATTTTAAATTCAATTTTATAAAATTTGAATTAAATATTGATACATTATATGCAGTAAAAATGTATGATTATAAATGTACAAATAAGTATTGTAAATGACAATGAAATTTTAAAAAGTAATACTTATCGTTACATATTGAGATTCTGATAATAATATATAAATATTATTAACATTTATGTATTTTGTGACTACTTATGTACACCATAATCTTTTACTTTCTAAAGTAAATGCTTGCGCTTAACAATTTATGATATACTTGTACTACTATGAATGTTTATTTGAAATAGTTGCTGTAAACAAATGCAGTAAAATTGAATAATTTAAGTATAAGTTTTTAATTTAATTTTCAAGTTATGAAATTATCATTTATCATTATAGTAGAATTATTTTTATACTTGGATATATTATAAAATATTTCAAAAATATGACAAAAAAAATAGATTTTATGTTATTTATAAGTATATTTTTTATTTTTATTATAATTTTTTAAATTAATTTTAATCAATGGGTTTTATATAATTTTTATATTAGTTTTCAATTATATGAATAAATTTTCAAGAATTAAATTTAATTAATTGCATTACAGTGCAAATAAATACTTAATTAATGTTATTTTAGCATAAATATTACAAAAATATTAATTTTTTTATAATTACAACAAAAAAGCATTTTTATTATTAAATATTTTATAATCTATTTAGTAGTACTTATTATTGAATTTAAAAATATAGTTCTATAATTTTGAATTATATGTATATAAATGTTAATTGTGTACAGTTTTTTAAATGAGTAATAAAACTTGTTATCAAAACGTAATTATTGTGTAATTTTTCCTATTGTACTTTTGTATATTACAATAAATTTCAAATACTATTTATAGTATATATTTTTAAAAACTAATATTCAATAGAATTTGCAACGGCCAAAGGATTATCTCTGAAAATTTTTGATAATTATTTTATCTCAATTATTAAATCTTGACTTATTTTTCAACAATCATCTCCGAAGATCTAAAACAAAATTCGAATCAAATTATCATAACAACAAAAATATTATTAATACAATTTTCTTTCAATCATTCTTTAAAACATGTTTCTTAAATTATATTCAATATTGTTATTTTTTTCAAGTCGAAATTGTAGTAAAACTTATCATCTTTACAACAAAAAATTTTTACTTTCATTTTATTGTTATGTATGTTGATTGTAAAGAGGCTATATCTGAAACATTAGTTTACCCTTGAGTTTATCAAACTTACACTTATTATACGTAACTAAACTTATTATACGTAATGAGATACTTTACAAAAAAATAAAAACTTATATTATTTACAAATGTTTCTTTTATTTTATGAACCTTAACCTGCAGTAAAATCTTGAGCATAAATTTTGTAATATCGACAATGAGTTTCTGATTTTGATTCCATATAACGGAACTTTGTTAAAAAGCAATTATTGTAAAATAATTTATTTCTGTGAGCTCTATGAGATTCTTAGTAATCATTTCCAATTCAAACAAGTTTTAACAAATAATTGAATTCCAAATTTTTTTTTATTCAATTTTACTATAATAATTTAAAAATTAAGACTAAATTCCTTAACAACATTCTAATATTTAATTTATTTTTTTCAGGTTTATTGATGAATGTACGGTAAATAAACGAATAAGCACTTATATGGTGAGGATCAATTCCATTGTGGGAAATAAAATTACAAGACATATAAGAATAAGAAACTAAACATTCACAAGAAACTTTTATTTAATTAATATATGACTACATGTTTTACTTAACACATAATTTAAGATACTTTCGTTTATGGCGTCACAAAACAGCTATTAATGTTTATTGTAATATTTAATTATTTATAAAATAAAAATTATTAAAAATAATAAAAAAATTTATAATTAAAATGTAGAAATCACGTTTTTAATGTTATTTCAAAAATGAAAAAAATATTATTGCTAAAAAGCTGTTAAAATATTTTATTTTTTAGCCATCAACGTCTTCAATTTTTCCGCTGCATGATCCATTTTATATGTATACTCAAATGTGCAGTCAATTGTCATTTTTAACACATTCATATTTGAAAAATCAATTTAACAACGTTATGTATTTTCAAATCGTGTTGTTATCATTATCCTGGAAAACCGTTATACAGAATAACCGATCAACAGAATCCAATTTTTAATCAGGAAACAACAATTTCTTACAAAAAAAAAAGTCTGATCGATTATTCTATGTTTTGTTTGTCATTTTAGATATCGATAAACGTATGGGTCATCACTTCTGCTCTAAATGTAACAGACAGTATCGCTGGCTACAATCGCTACACCGTCACATTCAAAAGGAGTGCGGCGTGGATCCACAATATGAATGCACTATATGCAAAAAAACTTTTAAGTATGCTTGGTTGCTAAAAAAACATATTGTAACTAAGCATGCTGAAGAATAATTTGTGGCAAAGCTACGTTCGTAGGCTATTGGTCCAGTATAAGCATCTTACTTTTTTTACAACTTATCACAGCTGGCGGTCTTCTATCGAATTTTATTAACATCCTTCACTGATATCCGCGATATATGGTAGAGGGATGGTGATGCTGTTGATTATTACTTGTAATGTTGAGGTAAGGGAATGAAAAAATATTGGCAATTTTCAATGTCACCGTATTTTTAATATTTATATTTTGTAATTCTTGTTTTTAAAATTTCCAATTTAGATAATAAAATTTTTATTTTTAAAAAATTAGGAATTTTATGTCTCCTTAGTCGAATCTTGTTATTTACATGTACATATTAAAATATTAAATTTATCCATTTAAGTACGTTCTAAAAATTTTTACACAGCTTTGTAATATATGTATTTCCTTTTTTCTTTTGTCTTATCAGGGTTATACGATATGATTACAAAATAATATTAATTTTTTTTTTTTTAATTTAGTGACAGTAAAAAATTCATCAACTTCGTTTACGTTTTCAAAGTTGCAGTAAATACAATAAATAATTAAGCTAAAACGATTTGTATTTTGTCACTGTTCCAGGTATCTTTGTTACTGCAGGAATCGTGGATATTTGCCAATTCGCTTGTGGCTGTGGAAGAACGTATAAATCAAAAAAAGCATTATATTCACATAGGCGTTTGGAGTGCGGTAAAGAGCCTCGTTTCAACTGCGATATTTGTAGCAAAAGATTCAAACTAAAGCATCACTTGGCTAATCACAAAGCGTCTATCCATCATAAACTTAAGCGATAGTTTTTTTATGTTTATTTATTTTTAGTTTGTAAGTTATTATTATTAAGAGAAAATTAAAGAATGTTTAATATTATAGATATTTCTTTTAAACATTATTGAGTTAATTTTTAAATTTTATGAAGTTTTGAGAAAAAGAGATCTTATGTTTATTTTTTTTTTTATTTTACTTATTTATCATTTTCGTTGCTACATTTGCGTTATCAAAAAAACTATATTTAAAAGTTTGAAAGAAAAATAATTAATTTTTAATTTTAGACAATTTGAAAAAAAAGAAAATTATATAATATTGTCGAAAATATATGTTAGTGAGAATAAGTGATTTTTTGTTTATGAGATATATCAAAATAAATTTATGCGCCAATATTATTTAATGATACAGTTAATACCTGCGTTACGACTAAATTTTATGAAAAAAAAACAATTATACTAAAATATGAACTTTTTTTTGTGAATGTCAGAAAGATTGATTAAATAATAATTTATAATATATTACGTGTTGGAATAAATATTGTATAATTTTTATATGTATATGTCATTAACTTTAATAAAAATTTGAATATATTATATAAATAAAAATATCTCTTTAAAAAAATAATTACCAAATGTTCGCATGACAACAAGAGTCCATGTGACGTCTCTTTATGACTAAAATTTTAAAAAAATAAGTAAGAATAATGAATGTTCTAACCAGGGTAGAATCAAATAAATAAATGTATACAATTCACTCTTAATTCTTGAATTACTTGGATTTTTTCAGAAAAACGCATGTTTCATTGTAAAAACTGTGGCAAGCAATATGTTTGGAAAACCTCTTTGGTGAATCATCTAAATATCTGTGGTAAAGAGCCGCGATTTGTTTGTCATTTATGCGGCAGGCGCTTTCAATTCAAACATCGATTACAATCTCATTTACAATCTTATAAACATTATTATCTATAATCTGTAAATTAAATAATCTGTACAGCTGTAAAAAGGTAATAATTTTAAAGGGAAGGTATGGATCTAAAGGTTCACCATAGCTCGAGGGATTATTTTCCTAAATTTATTTCGCTCAATGGTGATAAATGTATTATAATTGTACAAACAAATTTTATTTAACGTAGTGCTTTATTAATTTTTCTATTGCTATAGTTATCAAGGTTAATTTTTACATTGAATTTTTTTATACTTTTACAATCAACTGTCTAATATAGAAAATATTAAAGGTGTCCTAAAATGTCTTTTAATAAAAAAAAAAAAAAAATAAAAATTAATCTATATCAAATCAACCGTGGAAAAACAATCATCAAAAACTTTTTTTTCAAACATGTAAATACACCAACATTTTTTTAATAAGACAACAAACAGAATATAATTTTATATCCAAGCAACTACCTGATCCAAGCCAGCACTAGCATACACAAAAACAAACAATTAATTAATCAATCCCCTGCTAGTGCATTAACTCCCTGACTTCGAATTATGTTCCAGACAAGCCATGGGTATGCTGTAATTGCGGTAGAAGTTATCGAGTCAAAACATCCTTACAACGACACTTACGCAACGAGTGTGGCAGAGAACCGAGATTCAAGTGTCCTGTTTGCAATCGAGCTTTTCATCATAGATTCTTAATGCGTTTGCATCTTCAATTTATTCATCAAGAAGAATTAATCACATGATCAGACATTTCTTTCTTCCTGATCGATTTGTTCTTTTAATTGTAAATTTTTTTTATTCGACGAACTTAGATAGTCATTAAGAGGTATGTTACTTAATATAAAAATATGTCTAATATAATTTTGTACATAAAATTACGAAAATAACAACGAAAATAAAATTGAGTATTAAAATAAAAATCGCTTTCAATTAATTATTCCACTCCTCTTTTACTTTCACACAAATTGATTTTTGCATCGAGCTTACACACAAATCCACGTCATCCAAACTCTCCCAATATTCCTAATTAACATAAATTTTAATATTTTATTTTTCAGGTCAGTCTTCAGTCTTTCGTTATCCGCGGAATCAACATCCTTACGTTAAATCAATGGAACATCATAGACAATTTACACGTGATCACGATAGACCTTACGTATGTCCACGTTGCAAGAATTGTTTCAAGAGAAGATACCATCTTAATCGTCATATGATATCAACTTGTAAAATTGGCATACGTTATGGCTGACTATTGTTTAATCGATCAGCCACTAGTCTTATTTTTTGTTTTATGTTTTTGCCTTATTTCGAGAACATATTTTTTATGTTTAATGTGTGCTCAAAAAACAAGTTTGAAGTGGGATAATAAATACATTATAATGTACAGTTGGTTTTTGTTGACAGGTCATTGGTATCACATGATTTAAATAAATATAAACATATATTATACTGTTCTATGATTTTACTTTATTAAAAATTGTATTATTATACCTTAATGACACACTAGATATCTTTCTAATAACGTTGTTTATTTATTTTTACAATGATATATCACAAATAGCAATTAAAATCATGTCATTTGTTGTACACTCCAAAAAATCACCGATATTTTTGTAATCAATCTAGTTGCAAGCCTTTCATTACCATATTTCAGCAATAGTATCATTATCATTCATAATCATCAAATAGTTAATATCCAAACGATTTAGCTGCACGCCAAGTAGATAAACACACATAAGTGCCATATATCCTCAGGATCGTTACCATAGATGTTATAATTAGCCTGCTATACTTAAAGCAAACAATAAATAGCGCAAGCACAGCTGATCTGCAAGTTCCCAGCCGATGTTGTTACCCTTTTGCACCTCACACCTTTATCAATCTTATCCAAGCAATCATATCCGATGCTCAACGCCTAGAGATACAGGTGCTCTATATATCACGGCACGTTATAATTAGCAGCAAGTTACGAGAATGAATGAAACTTAGAGGAAGACATAAAAAAAAAGCAACAAAGTCGGGTCTCTGATTTATCATTCCAGATCGTCGACCACGACTCTCAGTCTGCAGTGTCATCCAACTACAAGAACAACAGCAACAACAACAACAACTACAGCTTTTACAACAACAGCAATCACGGGTGATTCATAAATGCGAGCGTTGTGGCAAGTGTTATCAGCTGGCAACTTCATTGAAACGTCATCTACGTCTCGAATGTGGCATTGAACCTCGACAGGGTTGTGACTATTGTGGCAAACGTTTCACCCATCGATTTAAGCTTACCCATCATATGTACACCTGTTGGCGTAAACGCGAAGCTGATGATGAACTGGCTCAGCAAAATGATGATATCTGACATGAGGTTGAGACTCAGCATTTGGTTGTTGAGTCTCGCGAGTCTTGGCGTGAAAGAAGTTCTGTGGTTAATAGCAGACGGTTTAGAGGAATTCGTAGAGGTAGACGTGGTAGACGAGGTAGACGATGTTGAAAGGTTAGGTTATGATTTGATTTTGAGGTTAGGTGAGTGTTTTAGTAAAGATTTAGATGAGATAGTTATTGTCATGGTTTCAAGAGTTAGTAATGTTTTGATGGATGTTGATTGTGTAGAAAATATAAGAGAAACTGTTGTCTTTTAATAGTTTATTAGAATGATAGTTGAGCACTGTATTACGAGTTAAAAATGTTGAATATATATTGAAGGTTAGATTGCTTTCTCTGCCATTATTAGTACAATATTTTGTATGAATTTAAAAAAAAAAGAATTTATCGGACTAAAAATAATCAATAAGATTAAATAGCGAAGTATGTTTTTTGGAAATTGTAGTGATAGAGTAAAACATAAAAATATGTTTGATTATATGATGAATAATAATGTTGGTGTATTGCGATTTATTACCTCGCAATAAAGGGTAAAAAATGTACCTTAAAAAGAATTACTATTGTTGTTGATGTAATGAGATAAATATAAAAAATGCTTATAGAAAAACAATTATAACAATGTTGAAAATTGAATGTACTTTAATGGAAATGTTAAAAACGGCTTTGAGAGTTTAAAACAATATTTGGTAGAGTTTTAGAATATTGAAATGTGCGATTATCAATTATATAAAGTGATGTAAAAGATCAATACAAAGATCTAAAAAATATGTACTTAATATATAATTGTGAGTTGGATAATAAAAGTAATTTATTCAAAAACTTATTAAGCATTGTTTTTAAAATTATGAATATATTTATCGAGTGTTGAAATTCATACAAATTAAAAATATAAATGATATATGAAAGAATATAAGAAAGAATATTAATGGCTTAGTTGGTTTAACATAGGGTTTGTAATTCACAGGTTGTGAGTTCAATTCCTGTCATCTTAGTCATTCTATAAGTCCTAGCCGAAATACGTTTGAAAAAGTGCGAAAAGGCTTTTCAATATTTAATAGAAAAATGTTCTATTTTACAAAGTCTGTAATCTATATTTTTAGTTTTTCAACGAATTCTATAAGATGCTGAATTTGCTGAATTTTTTGTATTAATTTTTCTTCATTAATGTTATTGTTCATACTATTTTTTACATCAAAATTTATTTATATTTTTAAAAAGATAATCAAATTATATTTATAAATAAGGCGTTAAGTATTATTCAAGCCCATTGCTGTTGTAAAAGTTAAGAATATATTGAATTAATAAATAACTAAAAAAGAAAAAAAAATTTTTTTGGGGAAATAGACAATGATTTTCATTTTTGTCTTTTATATATTAAGATTATATTCATGCATAATTAAATAAAAACTGTCAAATTAAAAATTATCCAAAAATTACTGTTTTCTTTTTCCGATTCATTAATTAACTCAAAATAAAATTAATTTTGCATTTTTTAATTTTATGATTTACCTCTTTACTCCAAAACATTTTATTTCGTTTTTATTTTACTGACAAGCAATTATCTTATTGCATTCCACTTCATCTATCCACCATCTAAAAAGTGATTTCCAATTCTTCTAGGACTTTTTATAACATCAAACCCAACAGACCAACATCCAGTAGTGTTAACATCATCTCCAAAAATCACATCCTCTCTATCTCCAATATACTACTCGTAAGATTGATAAACGTTCAATTATAAAAACAAGAATCATTAAAATCAACAAAATCTCCCCTCGCACTAACGAAAATCTTTCTTTTTTTTCAACAATTTCAGATATACTCGCTTCTATGCTACTGTCATCTCGTCGTTACGTCTGCGAACGCTGCGGCAAATCGTATCGAGCTCTAACTTCTCTCAGCCGGCACAAGCGACTCGAGTGCGGTGTCGTGCCAGCTGAAATATGCAGGATCTGCGGTCGCAGGTTCAAACATAAATTCGTCCTAACTTCGCATTTAAGAGTTTGTCAACGTCGAAGTCAACAAGTTAAAGAAGATGATATTACTGAGTAGGATAGTTAGTTTGATTTAGTTAGATAGCTATCGTCGATTATTAGAATCATGTATTTATCGTTTTCGTTGAATTCAATTTTTTTTTGCTAATTTAATATTGGCTGCTTGAATCTCTTTCATATTAATTTTATTTACCTATTTTAGGTATATGTCATTTTTATAATTTTTGTATTATATTTGATAAAAAAAAAATAAATAAAATTAAAAAAAAAAATTTAAAAAGTCAAATTGAACGTTTGTGGTACATAAATTTATGTATATAATTATAAATTTTGTAATAAATGGTAGTACTAATCAAACGAATTACCAATCTTAGTTGATGCTTGTATAAACTGTATTTGACAATAAAATATTTTGATCGTACGATATTTGTGGTATAAGTTATTTCACAATTTTAACAAATGAATTTCTATAAATAAATTAAACCATACGGAATCATTTTATACCATCTAATTTTGTAATAATTTAAAAGAAAAAATAATTTTATATTCTAATGTAAATAGCTCATCAATTTATTCATGTAAAAATGTAAAATATAATTACCAGTTTATATAAATGAAAACCAATAAAAAATTACTAACAATCACTTATCTTTGTTTCAGGTGATTATGTCCATGATGATTCACTTGGTGATTTTGATCCATACGATCCAGAAATTTATGAAGATAATCGAGATAGATGGGAAACATTTGGTCACCTCGAAGGCAAAAAAGTCATTTGTTATTTGTGCAGAGAAACTTTTAAGAATAAACACAATTACAAAGCACATGTAAAATACTGTTCTGGTAGAAGTTATCAATTTCACTGCAACATGTGCGGCAAGACTTTCGTCTTGGAAAATTTATTGAGGATGCATATTTTTATGAGTCACTGAGAAATTATATAAATTAATATTGTCTTATCGATTCGTTTATTTTTCATTAATTTTCATAATAATTAAACAATGTATGACTTTAACAATATAATAAATAATTTTCAACAATAAATTAGTTTATTTAATTTATTTATTTATCAATAATTGATATTATTTTCAGCTTGTCGTAACTCTAAGTTTATTAAGAAATAAAAAAAAAAAAATTGTAAATTATTGAATCATTTTCGTTATTGTATCAGGTAACAAAGCATCTTGTATTAAATCGTAAAAATATCTCATATATACTTCATGCAAGAAAGCTTACAATTAAATAAAAATAAACAACAAGTTGAAGCTCACTATGCTTGCAATATAATCCGCACGTTTTATTTATCTATTTTTTTTCAAAGTTGATTATAACAATTTATTGTTTGTATGATTCTCTATATTTTTTGGTGTTTAATTCTTTATGGTACATTAAAGGGTTATTAATCATAGAAAATATTTATCAAATAAAGATATAATTGGTAGTTACAAGATAAAACTAAAAAGAGTAATATTATTGTTAAATTAACTATACATTTCTTTAAATTATATTAAAACTAAGTAAATCTAAATATAATTAGAAGCTTAGAATTTCTTTCATCAGCATTTGAATAATCACAAAGCACACACACACCAGAGAATATCGAGAATGTAAATTAGTCTTAAATCCCTGTCAAACTAACACCAGCACTCTTATTTTTCTGATTACAGACGACACAATGCTACTGAGTGCTTGGCTATCAGATACAGCGGAAGATGACAACGTAGATCATCACCATCATCACCATCACCATCATCATTCCCATCACGATGTAGAAGCGTCTCTTGAAGATCCAATGGTGCCAGAACAATTTCTCGAGGTTGACATGCACAATTACTTCCTGCCAACACCACCAGAGAGCAGTGAGTTATGGCAGGAAAATTTACTTCCTGTCAGTAGTCTTAGCGGCGTTGTCTTAACGAGCAGTGGTCCAAGCTCGGGTAGCAAACACAGCCGTAATTCCCAACGTCCTCAGCGAAGACTTTACTGTCCACGATGCGGTAAAGCTTTCTCGCGCACTGACAGCTTACGTCGACACCAGAAGCTTTACTGTCGCGTTAATCGACTATCCAATGATCAAACGACTCAGGTCAAGCAAGAAATCAAGCAGGAAATCAAGCAAGAAATCAAGGAGGAAATCATCAGTTCTGAAGATAAACCTGCTGATACGATGCCATCCTGAAATAAGGCCCGTCGGCGCCGTGGCAAACGCGTTAAAATTGAGATTCAGCCACCGGTTTGAGCCGACTGTTTATATTGATTAATTTATCGAGTTGTTATTGATGCA
The DNA here is from genome assembly GCA_030522805.1 of Leptomastidea abnormis. Lineage (NCBI taxonomy): Eukaryota > Metazoa > Arthropoda > Insecta > Hymenoptera > Encyrtidae > Leptomastidea > Leptomastidea abnormis. The sequence continues at coordinate 19,386 of JAPYZE010000483.1, forward strand.
ACGGATCTCGTTTTATCTTATTATAGGTTAAAAGTCAATTACTTAGAAAATTGACTTTTTATTTTTCATTATTTATCATAATTTACGAGATATCATAGTTTTTAATGTTTTTCTGCTCGAGCGATTTGTAGCAGGATGAATTCTTAAATTAATATTATTATAATGATTAACGTTTAAAGGTGCGAAAAAGATTTTGATGCAAGTGATATCAAGCGAAGGACTATCGGTCATCTGATAATCGATCTATGAGATATTTTTCATAATGACATGTAATAGCTGTAATTTTTTAAAATAAATTTGAAGATTTTCAGATGAGCCGAGATACATTTTTTTTTATTTATTTATTTTTTATAGCTACATTCTTTAAATTAAAAAATTTTTTTTATTATTGTATTTAGACAAATTTAAATTTTGAAAGTTGAACAATTTAACAAAGTGAAGATCATTTTAAATGGCTGTTCTATATTTTTTTATAACCTGTATAACAAAAACTTATTTATCACGTTTTTAATCGTGGTTTCTTGCGCTAGGGTTAATATATATTATCAATTTAAACTGTAGATATATATATTTATAATTAAAAATGTATTTAAAATTAGAGTATAATATTTTTCAGTTTTATTTATGCAAGTACTTTCAATTCGAATAGTAAATTAATTATCAAAACATTTTTCTCTGGCTTCTGTACCAATCTTATTAAAACCATTTTTTGATATTATCGAAAAAATCATTTTAAATTTTAAATGTTAGATTAAATGAAAAACCAAATAAATAATTTTTAATTACAGCTGACGTAAGTGCCATAATTAAAAATTTGCTTTTTGCATTTGTATCATTAAATGTGCTTTTGTAGTTATTTTCTTGTGGAGATCCCCATTACAATGCAGTAATCTAATACGGTTTACGTTGCATATTGTTAATATTTTTTTTATTGTACAAGAACAAACAAATAGCTCGCAATGGTTATTAAATGTCTTAATAATAAGATTCTATTTTAAGATGAAAAATATAGCAACGAATAAATGTAGATTGTCTTAATAGAATAAGTGTTTTTTTTTTTAAATTAAAGTTTTGTATAATCAGCTTTAAAACGTCTGAATCTGTCCACTATGAAAATAAGTGATACATAATTACTTTTTTATTTTAAGAATACTTAGTGACGACGCTATAAATAATTGTATAAAAAAAGAAGAAAATAAAAACGTACAGTAAAATAAAAAAAATGTTAAGAAACTATTTTTTGAAATCGTATTTTAAAACATTTTATCATTTGATGCCACATTTTTATCGAAATTAAAGCAATCGAAAGAAAATGGCTTATGTACAAATTTTTGGAATTGATAAAAATAATATTGAAAACTAAGCTTTAAATTGCAAATTGATGTTTATTTAATTCTTAGGGCTTTTAAATACATGTATTGTACATTTTTTATGCTGTAAACTTGAAATTTGTGCAAAGTAAGATTTTCTGACGTGTTTTACAAAACTTGTTCTTATTAAATTAGAGTATTTGATCCTGATTAATTGCAAAATTGTCTTATTTGTTACCTAAATATTTTAATTACAATTTCACAGAAATCATACTATTGATAATATAAGTGACACTGTAAGTACTAAAGTTTATACAATTGCTATTTTTATTGCATTACCAAATATAATTTCGATAATATTTAATAATTAAATTTAAGTTAAGAATCGTTGTCTTCAAAATGTTGTATTAAATTGTATGTATTATAAAAACTTTTAATGTCGCTTAGATCGATAATTTAAAATATATTCATAATTCGTTATTTGTATCGTGAAAATAAAGTAGTTTTTAAAACTTCTAATTGTGCATATTGTTATTAATTAAGATTAATTTCTATCATTTTAATTTATTTAATTTTTCTTTATTTCTTAACTTAATATATTGTCTTTAAAAAAATTTCAATTGAATAATTTAAAATATAGTTACAAATTTTTATTTTATTTAAAATCAATATTATTGTTTTGTAGTAAATTACGTTATTTCATGCTGCATGATTATGTTTTTATTAAACTTAAAAAATTATTTGATTGTGTAAGTATGAAACAGTAAAATATTTTTTATTTCTTTCTGTTTTTAATTAAATTATATTTATTGTCTTTTTTTTCAATCTCTTAATAGTAATATCATTCTAAATCTAAAGATAAAAACAATTTGAATTACATTATACAACATTACATAGTCAACATAAACACAAAAAAAATACAATCAGATTGTCTTCATAATTTTTTATAAAATAAAATGTCACTATGCGTCAATCATCATTTAAAGATCATCAAACTAACACTAATCTATTCATTTTTCAGACTCAACCGACAGCAGTCCAGAGCCACGTGAAGATATAACCAACTACATGCTTGCCTACCAGCCAGGAAAAATGCTCGGTTGCGAGCTAAACTCACCAGAACTCAAATATGCCTGTCCAAGTTGCGGATGCTGTTTTCTTCGATTGGGTCCACTCTACGCTCATCTGCGACTTTGTGCTAAGCAACATATTCCGGAACAGCTTGAACAACGACGTAATGCTCCTGAGCCACGTTTTCCCTGTTTCAGCTGCAAGAAAATTTATTTAAGTCGTACGAGTTTGAATCGACATAGACGAGCTAATTGTCCTGGTGCTAGAATTGCTGTTTGTGGTATATGTGATCTTGAATTTTCTACTTATGATGATATGATGCTGCATAGGGAAGAACATTTTCGTGATAAGCCTACAAATTAAGCTGGTTTAGGCTTTCTTATGTCTTTTCTTCTTCGTTGAATGTATTTGTGGTATGTGTTTGTATGTATATGTTTTTTTCTTTTTTAATTTAATTTATCAAATAATTATTGTTTGAGTAGATTTATTCATCGACTCAATATAATTATGTATATTTTTTTGTATATAAAGTGCACTATTATATTTATTTGTAATGTAAAAAAAAAATTTACGCTAATTGTGATAAAATGAGAAAATTGAAAAAAAAAATAATAAAAAATAAAATAAATGTTGTAATGACACCGATATTTTTAGTTCCTAATGTTAATTATGTAATTCTGTAAATGTTATTTAGAAAAAAAAAGAAAATAATTCATCGTGTATGCTTCAAATAGTAAGAAAGTGTTATTATTTTCTTATCTGGAAATAAAAAAAAAGTATAAAAATACAAGCTGCATAAATAAAATTGTAAACATTAATATCTATTAATTATTATTATTCACATTATACCCATCACCTGATTTAATTTTATATAATTTTTTTTTAAATTTCAATTTATATTTTTGTAAAATAATTATCTTTTATTATTTATTTGTAAACAGTTTTATAAAATAAAGTCTCTAAGTTGCTGTAAGTATCTCATATTTCATCAATACTGAGACTGCGAAAAATCATCTCGACTTTTATAAGATTTAAAACTAAATCAAAGTTATTTTTATAATTTAAAAAAAAAAAAATATCGTTTAACCTTTGACGACATCCTTTTAACTTTATTTTATTTTTGTTTCATTCCCAGATTACAATCCATTGGAATCACTGCAGGAGTTGAATCCAATACCTGTACCAACATCATTAAGAGCACCACGTCAAAACTGGGTTTTTATCAACGCACAACCTCAGCAACAACATGATCAAGTCCTGCAACGTCAATCGCAATTACAATTTGAGTGTCAAGACTGTGGCAAAAGTTACAAGTGGATAGACAGTTTAAAACGTCATAAACGAGTTGATTGTGGTAATAAGGCACGGCGTTATGCCTGTAGTATGTGCAATCGTGAGTTTAAGTACAGATACGAAATGAAGAATCACGTGAGAATACATCATTTGACTAATACGTCAAATCGTACAGCACCTTGATAGGTGTAGGGTTTGAGCTTTTTATTAAACTTATTTGAATGTTATGAAAGAGGGTTGTTCTGTGATTAATGATAATTGAGACATTAGGTTATTGTAAAGCAAGTGTATGATTGTGTGATGTATAGACTTCTGATGCTAGGCTGTATTTGAAAAGCTGTAGTTTCTTATATTTTATTTTATAAATCTTGATGGTATCTAGTTTTTATTTTAATTTAAAAAAAAAAAAAAAAAAATTATTTTGGTAAATAATTTTGTTGAAATTGTTTTAAATTTTTATTTTTCAAGTAATAATAATTTAAGAATTGATATTTGTAATGTTTTGTAAGTTAATCTAAAGAAAAATTTTAGATGAATCAAAAATTTTATGAGATGAATAAAGTAAGAAAAACAAAGTTTACAAATTTTTATTTACCTACAAATCTAATTTATAATTTAATATTTAAAAATTGAAAACATAATTTAATTTTATTTCAAAATAATAATGTTATATTTTTAGATGCATATAAATTTTTAAGCGCTTAAGATTTTTTACTTTTTTTAACCAATATTATTTTTTTTAGATCTACGTATTTTAACGAAAATATAAATGACTTGATGGATCAAGTAAGATTTTCTTAAACAGATGTATCATTAAATCATGGCATCTACTAAAGAAGTCATCCAAATTAGCACTAATTGAACAAATAGCATATCAACAACAGATTATAATTTTATAAAATTTTTATAAAAATAAATAAAGAAATAAATATTTAATTATTTGTTTAAAAAAAATAATATATTATATAACAAATAAATTATAACATACGTAAAAAATAAATATTATGAAATTGATAATATAATAGTGGTATCAAGTTCAATTAAGTGTTTAACAGTGCAAAGTGATACGTCTCGGGATTATGGTGGCTTTTTGGTTACTGGTATATGTCAAAAAGCTTGTCTATATGTGTTCGTCTATTGTTCATCATTTGTCTGTGAAGATCATCAAATAAAAAAGTTCTTATGTAGTTTGCATAATTTTGAATTAATTTCGACTGTTCGTATCAAAATCCATTTACAGATCATCAAATTCATCTTCTGATTCATTCTTCAGTCGTGAATTAAATTCTAAATGATTCAAACAATTAAAAATCTTTATTACTAATAAATCAATTTTATTTGAAAAATTCTTCAAACATAAGAATAATTTAAATAAAAACTACTGAAATTAGTAAAAAAAAAAGATTTTTGCATAAGAACTCAACCAAATCGAAAAAATAGTTAATAAAACAATACAACGGTACATATACTCAAAGATCCAAGTTGTCACAATATTTCGGAAACTCCGTCAGCCCTGACGAAACGTCCCCTTCTGCCTTATGTTTCAGAATCCGATGATAACGACGAAGATGATGAGCAACTTAACTCATCATTAATCGATCGCTACTATCAATATCAAACCCTTTACTTACGCCTGATGGCCAAGAACGAGCAGACTTTAACTCCAGAGTCACAACAACCTGTACCTGAGGAATCGATTGGGGAAGAATCAACGACTATAGAACGTCGACCACGTAAAATACGTACTTTGGCTGGCCAAAATAACGATTTACCTAATTATTACTGTCAACGTTGTGGCAATGCTTATAGTCGACCTCATTCCCTTAATCGACATATAAGATTTGAGTGTGGTGTTGAGCCTCAATTTGAATGTCCGATTTGTCATAAGCGATCAAAACATAAGCATAATCTTATGTTACATATGCGTACCCATCAGAAGCCATAATTCTTCTGTAATTATTATTTTTTTTTTAATTCTTTTATTTTAGTAACGTAATTGTTAAATTTTTTTTTTCGTTGGAGTAGTCGATCAAATAATAGGTTGCTTGTATTAAAGTCAAATAAGTATGTATTTTTGACGAATTAATTGTACAAATCAAATAGTGCAAATATTGATGCAATAAAATTAATTTTTGTTACTGTATAATGACAAACTTAATATGATTAATATGTTAAGTATTTTTTGTTGTAAAATTAGATGCAAAAATATAAATTTAAAAAGTTTATAAAAATAATTAATCGATTGATACAGCCTTGGGAACAAAGTTACCATGAAAAATGAGTATCATATTAAATTTTTATATAAATGCAATATGTAGATGTTACTAGTCTTAGATACCCCTTAAAAAAAATAATAGACTGAAAACTGCCATTTACTACTTTTGTAACAATAGCAACTATGTTATTGAAAAAATGTTATAATAACTTACCTGTATTGACTTAAATTGTTACTTTATGATAAATAAAAAGAAAAAAAACCTTTAAGATTTGTGATTGAACAATCTTTTGTAATCCTATCAAATATTGACATTTCTCATTAAAATTTGAAATGAAATTGAAAAATAAATTTACCATTTCATTTTTACTAATAGTAAGTAATCATTATTCTTAACTACGTCAATGTTTTTTTTTTTCAATATTATTTGCTATATCAGCAGTATTGTGTAATAAGTGTCAATACACGCTATTTTTTATCAAATTTTGATAGTAATTTTATTTAATTTTTTTTTTTTTTTTTAATTAAAAGTAAAGCAAAATCCTAAAAATGTAGGTTTTAATTAATAATTATAAAAATGTATAAGCTATAGCATATATCACAACACGTATCTCTTTCTCCCCCCCCTCTACTTTGGTACCAGCAAAATTTCCAGCCAACATTTCTGTCCTCTATGTTTTCAGATGGATACAAACAATTGAGAAAATTTGTGGGTCCACCATTTGGTTGTCGACGTTGTGGACGCAGCTATGCACATCGTACTAATCTTTTACGACATCTTCGTCTTGAATGTGGTGTTGGACCTCGCTATCAGTGCAGCCATTGCGAAAAACGCTTCAAACATCGGCACCATCTCCTCGACCATGAACGTACCCATCAAAACAACTTCCAGAACAGCGGATTTACTTTTTAATTGACTTTTGAGCTATAAGTGAATTTTAATTGATTGTTAATAAAGGAAGTTGTAGATATGCGTAATTATATGAATGCAAAAAGTAATTTTTTTTTGGGAATTGTAAATATTGATAATCATTGAGATCGAATTTAAATGGAGAAATTTATTTGAGTACTAATTAATTATTGATTTAGATTTAATGTGCCAAGTTGAAATTCTAGTCCAAACGTATTAAAGACTTTTGAGAAGCAAGTTTTTGTAAATTCTAAAGACTACGATACTTTAATTTAAGCTAGTTTTGTACAATATTATATTTTAAAGTAGAATATTTATTAATACTTAATATGCTTGTACAAATTTATTATTAATTTTTTGGTAAAGGTATTTTGATTTTTATCTTTATTTTTAGGCTGTTTTTTAACAGATTGTATAATTATATAATTTAATTAAACGTAAATGAATTATCCATTCATTTATCTGTTTTTTAAGGCTAATAAAAAATATACATATATTAAACTCCTAATTTTTATTTATATATCTTCTTTCCAAATTTTATTATTTTCTGACAGCAATTTATTTATATCAATCATATAAATTTCGCACAGTAAGTAAAATAAATTTAAATACATCTATTGTCTAGTATACAATAATTTTATTTTTCGTATTGCTATTTTAAGCAATCAATCATTTTGATAATTAAAAAATGTTCTATCAGAATAAAAATGTATATATAGTCCGTTGTAAATATCGCGTTAGTAATATTATATTATGTAAATATTTGCTTGGTACCTGAACCCTTTCAGATTAAAAATTTTAAACTATTTAAATCCATGTGAAATAAGTCTTTTTGATAAGTAACAAAATTAGTTATGTGTACCCAATTGCTTTGATGTATGTTTTTTTTTTTTTTTAATAAAATGATAGTACATCATTAGTGTCTTTTCAAATATTAGAAAACTGTCTCGTTTGTTAGAAAATGAAATCCTCAATAAAGTAATTCTGGACTTACAAATATACAGTAATCATTTGTTTATGTTCAACATTTTTAGTAAATCCATTGACACAAAATAAAATTGTTTATTTACATCATCAAACAACGAATCATCTGCACAATATAAAAATTCAATACATAAACACACTTTATTTAAATTAACAAAAACAATCAAAATTTTTGTTTTAGATAATCAACAGCTGCATTATATTGATGATGTCCAAGGTTTATTAGAAAGTCGTTATCCATGTCCAAGATGTGCCACAACATTTACACGGAAAAATAATCTACATAATCATCTTAAATTTCAATGTGGTCAGCAACCAAGATTTAATTGTCCTTATTGTGATTATAGAACTAAGCATTCACCTAATGTAAGGACTCACGTACGCAGGATTCATCCGAACAGAAAAATTTATGTTGTCGACGTTATTTTACAAAAAAATTTGTTTTGAATTTATTTTTAAACTGGTGTGCTTATGAAACCCCGAGTGATAAAAATTTATTGATATTAGTGATTTAGTTTCCTAAATATTATTTTTTTTTTTGTTTTAGTTTACGACTTGTAAAAAAAAAGTTATATCATTCTTAAATATATTTAATAATAGTAATTAATATATTTAAAAATTAAATTTTTTGAGTTTGTAAAAAAGAATCATGATCGTATGTATATAATTTCTATAGTTGAGAAATTTCAATTTTTCCATTGTTAATTAACGAAGTGCAATTATATTATATACTAAATTACACTAAAATTTATTTAAAGTTCCTAAGATTAAAAAAAAAGATATATGAAATTCAGCCATATTAAGGTACTAATAATGTATAACAATGTCATTGTAAATACTTCATTATTGTTAATTATGAAAATCATAAAAATTTTTCTAAATTTTTATACCTTTTCTACAGACCTTTATGGCCTACATAATTTTAATAGAAATTATTATTAATAATTTGAGTGATATTGTATATCTAACTTAAAATTATTGAAATTGTTCCTTCTGTTTAAATTGAGTTAGTACTTCTAAAAAAAATGTATTGACAATAATATTTCTTTATTGTATTGATTTAAATATACTATTCTTGTTGTTTATTATAAAAATAAAATCAAGAATAAATATACATATTAATGATTGAGCTTTTAAAACCCACAATTTTTCTTAAGTCTAATAAAAATAATATTCATAATTTTTGTTCTTTCTTCAACAGGAATACATTTTTTTTATTTCACTAATACTTCGTATTTAACTGCAATTAAACTAAATTACTATTATTCTAATAAGCTGGTCCAGATCACATTAAAAAATTATCATTTTACTAACACCAAAAAAAATATTTTATTTTTTTCAGATCACGAGTTCAAATACGTTTTCAAGCCAATATGGTCAGGTGGATACGTATACGAGGGTCCCAAAGACGCGCCAAAGCAGCCTACACTCGAACAATTAAACATCCTAAAGTCCATGACCCCACGTCGAAATCGTCTAGCAAAGACCATCCGCGTTAAATCGGAGAACGAATTGAAACCAAAATCCCATCGGTCCTGCCATCAGCAACAACAACTGCAACAGCAGCTGCAACAATCAAGCCTCGATTCTGAAATATCACCAGAATTCGTTGACCTCGCGGAGGTTCCTTCACCGGCTGATTCTTCGAACAAAATCTGTAACCTTGATCCTCTGGCTTTACCGCCAACAATTTCATCGTGTCCTAGTAGTCCAGCTCCAACGTTATCTATGTTGTTGTCCAAACCCACGAGTCCAGCGTCTTCGTTACCTTTGCTCTCGCCATCCTCCCCGTCGATTTCCATGTCAATGAGTGGTTCTGTCGTGCATATTAATACGCTACCGATAAGTCAGTTGCCAAGTCAGTTTACGGTTTATAAACCGATTACCTTAACGAATTATCAGAAGCCTGTTTATATACTGCCAAAACCGGACAATAATTCGACGAGTGAAACGGCAAAAAAGAATAGTTCTGATTCTTTGGCTACTGGGAAACAAAAACGTGAAAATAATCAAAAATAAAATGTTTTTGGTCAGGCGTCGATCGTTTGATATATTTGAAGATATCATTTGTTGTAGGATAAATAGCTTTGTTTTTTTTTTGTTAGATAAACATTTGTTTACTCAAATTAGTTATATGAAAAAGTAAGAATCAAATTTAAAAAAAAATAATTATAAGTTATAAATAAATTACGATTTGAACAAGATTTAATTTTAACATGTATATTTATATACTTAAAATTAAGATTGGGTACTTTTTCAAGACACGAACAAAAAGACGAAAAAATAAATAATCATTGAAAGAAAAAGTTATGAATAAATTGACCAATCAAAGTTAAATTATATATTTGTGGAACAAAACTTTTATGTAAATAAATTTTTATATATTTCTTATTTACAAGTGCTTAATGATATTTATGTTGTCACATAAACGAACAAAAAAATGTTTGTTACCTGTATCATACAATGTTTTTAAATAATAAAATACCAATAATTATAAAATCAAAACATTATTTTTTTTGTCATTGAAGAAATTTTCTTTATATTGAATAAAAGTATATTTTCAATTATAATAAAAATTGTATTCTTTTTTATTATTTGAATGTACAATCGATCAATTATCAATTAATTACCATTCTAATACTTATAATTTATAAATCCAATGATAATACATAACATGTATTCCTATCTCAATCGAATATCTCATCTTTAAAAAAAGTCATCTCTCATTATCTACATATAAATTTATTTAGCACTCCTAAAAAAATTTATTTTTTTTTTTAATCTAACTAACCATTGTATTGTTTTCTTTTTTACAGATATTAGCGGATCCAGTGACATTGAAATAAAAGAAGAATCTCTGTCTATCGACGAAGAAGACAATTACGAGGATGAAGAAGAAGGAGAAGAAGAAGAAGAAGAAGACGAAGTACAGGAATTGGAAGATTATGAAGAAGAAGACGAAGGGGAAATGTACTACAATTATCAAAAAAAATTAATGCCTAAATCTCGTAAAAGTTCTTCACTTCTTACTGATCAAAAACTCAAAATGTTTGAAGAACGTCGTAAAGGAAAACGTCGTGTAATCCCAAATCGTCTATACTTTGAAGATTCAGAAACAGTCCGGGTCGAGCCAACTTCTGTACCCCGTAAAAAACGCAAAAAGTCCTCACCTCAATTAACTCCTGAAAGCCAAAATCTCGAGCTTGAAAAACCTTTTATCTGTCGTAGTTGCAACAAATCATTCAGTCATCGTCGTACCATGGCACAACATGTTAAATTTGAATGCTCTAAAGAGCCACGCTTCAAGTGTCCCTATTGCGATTATCGATCTAAATGGATAACCAATGTACATTCACATGTAAAACGTAAACATCCTGAAGATGAGGTTTATGCTTTAAATTTATGGAATAGTGCGGCTTGTAAAATGCGACAAATTGATGATTCTTTGACTACAAAGTATAGTGTTAAGAAAAAGGATCGAGAATAGTTGCGATTTTTTGGAATTTTATTTTGAAGAAATAACAACATTCTAGATGGCATAAGAATTCGTGACCGATATCAGTTTGATAGAGTTTGATAATTATATATTTTAACATTGTAATAATGAGAAGATGTCAATGAATAACATTCCATTATGTTGTTGGAAAAATATTGAATCTTTAGTTTTTAAATATTTTGATTAATATAAAATTATTTTCAATGAATTTTTGTTTTTTTAGTTACAAATTTACATGTATTTTCTTTTTAATATTTTCTAGCTGAGGTTTATTTTTGATGGGAATTTTTTTTTAATGATTTTACTTATATTTGTATAACTATACTTTAATAATTTATTTTATATTTTTGTCATAATGTTAAGCTATTTTGGACGATAAAAATTAATATTTTTATTTTAATTTTACTTTATTATACTAATAATTATAATATCATACCAAAATAATATTAAAATTATTAGTGTACTATTAAGTCACTTTGCATTTTGTATTGTAAAATTTAAAAATAAATTCAGTTTTTGCTATAAAGAAATACAAATAAAATTAATATTTTGTTTATATTAAAAAATTGGTAAAGGTGCGCTTCATTAAATGTATCAATTATTATTTTAAAATTATGCGTGCCATTTTCAATTATGTAATATTAGTAATGTAATAACGATAAAATTTGATTAATTGATTAGAATAAACTAAATAAAAAATAAACTGTACATTTTATTCTATTAAATTTATTTTTAATCCTCAAACCAGCGATTACCATTTAAATAAAATAATTTTTATTAACCTCCACTTATTGGAATTCTCATATGAAAACATATTAATTTGGCTATAGCTAAAGTTTTCTCAATAAAATGGGTATAATCATTACATGTATTACCTTATTTTCATAAAGAACTTGAAACTTTAAGCATATGAAATTGATCATTAAAAATTACTCATTTTATTATTAGCTCGGAATACAAGTAAAAATTGTTTTATGTTGGATAAGGTATTTTTTAGAATAGTTTAAGTCGACAAGTGTAAGCTTGATAGAAAGAAAGCTGACTACGCTTCGTTTATAGGTGATTGTGACTGTAATTTAAAGTCACTCGGTATACATTTTCTTTTTTCTGTAGTGAAATGTAAAAAGAACATAATATTATATCCACGTAGAAAATCGGGAGTAAAAATAAAATTAACTCAATACTCGCAAAACATTTTCTCTATTGCATGTTCCAAAATTATAATTATTAAATCGCTACAAATAAATTTTTATTCGCACTAATTCATCATTATTATATTATTTCAGTTTGGATACCATTAAATCAAACGGATCAGAATTACAAAACACAATTAGGTCTGCCACTTTTACACAAAGATAAGAAATTTCCATGTCCTTATTGTCACGCCGCTTTCTCACACAAATACACCCTGACGTTTCATCTACGGCACGAATGTGGTAAGGAGCCACGTTTTAAGTGTCCTTACTGCGATTATCGATCCAAAAAAACTAGCAATATCCATAGTCATATAAAACGAAAACATTGGAACAAGAAGGTTTACTCTATACATTTGCCAGAAAACGCCTGACGTGTAGAATATGATAAATAGACGAATTTTTATGTAAAATAAAGAATAATAATCGAGAATAATTATGATGACTAATAATTGTAAGATTTTACGTATCATAAAATTAATACTTTGTTTTTCATGCTAATTAGATATCAGTATGATTTATCAAATGCAACAATTATCATATTAAATATACGTGTGCCAATTTCAATCATGTAATATTATGCAACCGATAAGAATGTGTGAATTAATTGAAATAAATTAAATAAAATGATAAATTTTACGTTTATTTTACAAAATTAACCGTTAATCCTTAAACCAACAATTGCCAATAAAATAAAATAAATATTCTCATTAATCTTTTGTTATTATTGTTTTTATAGAAAGACATTGATTTTACTATGGCTAAAGTTTTCTAAATAAATTAATCATAATCAATGTATGTATTACCTTATTTGCATGAAAAATTTAATAAAAATCATTCATTTCATGTTTTAGCCCAAAATACAAATAGAAAAAAAAAATGTTTAATAGTTGGTACTGATCAGAAAGTGGTTAAGGCAAAAAGTGATTTCCTTTCAAGGCACCTGTCAACCCAAAAACCATTTTTGTGTCTGTAATTGGAAGTTGCTCAGTTATCCATTTGTTCTGTCTGTGATGTCAAGTAAAAAAACTATATACAAATAAAAATAGAATTAACTCAATACTCAGATACAAAACATTTCTTTCATAACAAATTCCAAAATTGTGGTCAAATAATCATTAATAAATTTTTAACCGCACTAACGCATAGTCACTATATAATTTCAGATTCGATAGCAAGATCAACAAATCAAGCGCTACCGCGATTAAGGAAACAGTCTAGAATGTCACTTCGACGCCTGGGAAAGAAATTTCCGTGTACGAATTGTCAATTTTCATTCTCACATGAGGACTCCCTCCAGTATCACGTGAAAAACGATTGTAACAAAGAGACACTCTATAAGTGTTCTGAGTGCAGTTATGGTTCTAACGCGGAATCCAATATCAGTACTCATGTTATATTTGATTGTGAAAATAAACTTCAGGAAATAACTTTTTTTAAAAAACTCGAGTAGAATACGATAAATTGACAAATCTTGATGTAAGGTAAAAATTTATAGTCGAGAATAGTTATGATAGCAGTTAATAATGAATTATTAGATCTGTAAAATTTGTATTTTTGATAATTGATTTTTACGACTATTATATATGCAGATAAGGTTTTTTTTTTAAAGAAAGAAGAATTAAATTTTATATCATTTAGAAATGTTTCGTTGATGCCAGTTTAAAAAAAATTTTTATCCATATTAAATAAATTACATATTATTCAATCTAACTGCACTTTTGAGATATAAAGAATATTTTCAAATTTGAATTAAATCATTTTCTATTACTTATACTTATGTTAATAATGAAATATTTTTGTAGGTATCATAACAAATTTTGGCATTTTGAACCATAAATGATTATTTTTCATTTTAATTCTAATATTATATAAATATCAAAACAAAATCATACCAAATTCAACTGTATTTTTAAGTTATTTTGACGTTTTGCACTGTAATATGTAAAAGTAAACACAGTAGTTACAGCAAAAAAAAATTAAATAAAATTAATCTTTTGTTGTCATTGCAAAATCAATATCAGTACGCTTTACCAAATGTATCAATTATTATTTTTCAATTATGCATACCATTTCCAATTATCTAATATTACAGTGCTCACTAAAAATTGAATTATTAAATAAAATATATTAAATTGTATAAAAAATTCTATATTTATTATACATTAATCCTTGAACCACCAATAATCATTCAATTAAAAAATTATATCATCATACATCCTTGCTTACAAAACTTCCTTTTTATTGCAAATTTTAAAAAAACGCTATGAAATCATCATAAACCAATCCTAAACCAAACTAACACATTAAATATAATTTCAGACTGGCTAGATTCATTGAGTCGATTGCAACCTGAAATCAATCCATTGGATACACGTCAAACAATACAAATCAGAGGAAAAAATTTTCCTTGTCCAAATTGTCCAGCTGGTTTCTCGGAAAAAGGTTCATTAACACGTCATCTACGTTACGAATGTGGCCAGGAGCCACGTTTTGCTTGTCCTTATTGCTCCTATCGTACAAAATGGACCTCCAGCATCTATAATCATGTACGCAATAAACATATGGGCGAGAAGGTTTATTGTGTTCATGTTCACGCTGAGCAAACTTGTATGGCTGGAAGACGTATTATGAAGAAACCACTTGTTTGAATGTAGGCGAATTTTATCTACTGATAATGTTTTTTTTTTTTTGTTTGTGTTTTTTTTATTGAATTGTAATTTTGTTCAATGATAGGATATTATGTGTTATAATTTACGTATTGTTTTATTATTGTTTTTGAGTGCTATGAAAGTTTTTGTTTGATACAGAAAAATAAATAAATATATAAATATATTTGATAAATCAAGTCTTGACGTACGATGTGTGCTGTTTGTTGTAATTCTTTTCATTCTTTTTTATTTTTTTTGGAGTGAGGTTATGCATAAATTATTAAATAATAATTTTAATTTTCTGTGAAAGTAAATAATCTTATGTTTATCATTTGGTTTGTATATTTTATTTTCTAGTGTACTTTTAAATTAATAATGAAAAATAATGAAAAAATTTGAATGTATTGACATTAAAAAGAATTTATTATTTAATAAATCTGCACTTTGAGTACGTCATAAATTCTTTTAATTTAAATTATCCTCTAGAGCGATAAAAAAATATCAATATCTAAAATTCAACCAAATCCAGTGATCAAAACCAAATTATACAAACATTCGTTCTAATAAATTTGACCTTTTGTTGCAGAATCAACCAACATCAACTTTTTGGATATGCCCAATTTAGAGCCTAGACCATCGACGAAGAAATTTAGCTGTGAATTTTATACGGCTAAATTTATGGATAAGCAGGCTTTTAAGTTGCATCTACGTCATAATTGCAATAACTACCAATGCTGCAGATGTCCCTATTGCAACTTTCGAAGCATGTACTCTACTAGCATTTATCGTCATGTGCGAGCAAAACATAAAAATGCTGATGTTTATTATATTAATGTTACCATTGATAATTTTAATTAATTGTATTATTATATTATATTAAATAATTATATTATAATATACGTACAGAATTAATATATTATAATAATAATATATAATTAATTTTTTATGATAAATTCTAAAGGTCTTGAAGGAAAACATAATTTTATAAAATTTTATAAAATGTTATGAAAAAAATATAAATGTTCATAAATTAATCACTCTTATTGTATTTAAACAAAAAGTAATGATGAAAATTCGAAAAATAAAATTAGTTTCTTACACACTTAAGATAGTATTTTATTTTTTTTTTTTATTTATTTACACATATTATTGTATCCCGTAAAAATTTTTTTTTGGTAAGTTGAAATACTAAATGTTAACTTAAGCATTAAACACCTAAATTTCATTAGTATTAAATTTATACAATTCTGCATGTACTTTTATCAAATGAAGCTTAAAAACATTTAATTAAAACTGTTTTCTTTTATATTTTTGCTAAATTAAACTTTTATACAAATTGCAACAATAATTTTTCAATTTAATATTTTTTATTATTATTATTATTAATACGTATATATTTGTCTTTACTCTTAACCTTACCAAATTTCTATTAAAACGTTTCAAAATTAATTGTATCATTCCAAAAAAAAAAAAAAAATACACATAGTAAAACAAAACGATATCAATTTTTTGACAATAACTAACCATAAAAAAAAATGTTTTCTTTCTCATTTCCAGATTGGGACCTGTTCCCATTTCCAGACATGGATCATTTACAAGTAAGCCTGGAATTTGATGATTCATCAATGCCACCAGACATGAGTCTACCAAAATGGCTAGCCACAAAACCATCATCAAAATCTCGCGACAAATCGTCAAGTGAAAAATCATTTCCCTGTCCAAATTGTAAAAGCGTATACAATCGTCACGACAATTTAACTCAGCATCTTAAGTACGTCTGTTTTCAAAAGCCACGTTTCTCTTGTCCATATTGTAGTTACGTAACAAAACGGACTTACAACGTTTACGGGCACGTGCGTAGTAAACATCCACTTGAGAAAGTCGGTTATATTGATTTAGAAGATTCGAATAATTTGGTGACACCACAGACTGTACGCACGACTCCTTCTGGAGTTGGTTTACCGGATTCTGATAGTGTTACAACTATTGATTGACTGATACGCTCGATCATATTTTATTTTTTATTTTTTTTTTTTTAAATCTTTTTTTTTTATTTTTTAGTTATTTTATAGAGCCATTACGTGTTCGCAATTATTTTAAATAAATTATATTCTTAGAAATATATTTTTACAATTTTGGTTACTTTATTATCTGTTATTGTAGTTATAAGTGATTAACAATTTTGTAAATGATATTATTTATTTACCAGAGAATTATGTGATAAAAGTTTATTAGTTACGTGCATAAAATGCCAAGGTAATCATTAAAAAAAAATAATTAGATTTACCAATTGTACAAAATAATACTCATCTGCGATATTATGTGAGAATAAATGAATTAATTGTGGATTACATAATTTTGTTTGTTTCATTAACAATAAAAATACATGTAAATTCAATGAAAAACATTATTCTTTATTCATTTTTGTCTCCAAATTATTTTTGGTTTTATTTAACATAGTTATTATCAGTTGAGAATCGAATGAAATTTTTAAAAACCTTATTGTAAATTTACAATTTTTTTTTAAAAATCCTTATAATTTCCTGAAAATATCCAACTTGACTTTCACCAATTTTATTAAATTCAACAGAAAAATATTAATTAATTGATTAACTTGCTTTGTTGATCAAATTAATCCAAACATTACAGTGTGTTGCAATGAATAATTATTAATATATCATTATTATTTTCAGATACCCTGTAATTTTCTTATTCAACTGTAAAATAAAATAAGAATGAAAGTAAGGATTACTTGTTTTGAGGATTTGGATTTAAAGTTAATTTTGTCTATTGTTGGATTTATACGAACATTTAAATTTTTATATCAAACTTGCTTCAATTTTTATTGTCACATAAAATGTTACATAAAATAATGAAAAAAAAATAAATAAATAAAAATATATTAATAAATTAAACTATGTATATTTACAATCCAAACCAAAATATTTATCTCATCTCATAAAAAAATTTTATCCTAAAAATAACCTCATTCTCACAATCATTACTAACTCTCCTGCCACTAAAGAAAAAATCAAATCCCACACTGTATATCTCTGTCTTTCCCTCCACAATCATATCGTAAAAAAAAAAAAATATTCAAATAACCCAAAAACCACTAATCCCAAATCAAAATTAACAAATCGCGATTCTCAACTGTTTTCAGATTATCCCCAGTCAATTAATCATCAGGCTAATCATACAAGGGAATACGTATGTTCACGCTGTGGCAAATCGTATTATCATGCACGCAACCTCGATCGTCATCGTAAAGTAGAATGTGATCAACCCGCCCGATTTTGCTGCATCTACTGTCCTTATCGCAGCAAATACAAGAGCGATGCTGTTAAACATGTTGTGCGTAGACATGCTGGTGCCAAGCACGATTTCTACTATCATCAAGAATAATTTGAATTAATTTTTTTTTTTTTATACTATACTTAAATTTGTGTTATTTCTTATCATTACTTTTTTTTACATTTTTCTAATTTTATTTTCTTTTAATTGTTAAAACTGATTGTCGCTAACTTTACTGTACGAAACTTTGAGACTGATTAGCTTAAGCTTAGAAAAAAAAAGAAGGTAGATTTTAATAAGGATAATTAATCCTTGTAAATTAATATAAGTTACCATATAATGGTCTTTAAGTTTCTAGAACATCAGTTTAAAAATTACATTTAATTAATTACTAAATTTAAAAAAAATTACACAATTAATCTTAGCGTTGAAATTAAAAAAATATAATTTCATCGTAACTTGTGTATCTTCAGGTTTTAAAAAACAAAATATAATACTTTTTTTTTTTAAAAATTACAAAAAAAATTAATTTGTAAAAATTGATATAATCATACATTGCTTTACATACAATGTACAAAAAAATTGTTATAAAAACCAAAACAAAATAAATCTGAAAACAACAATAGCATGAGCTTTTGTAATTTAACTAACTGCATCCCGCACTCAATCAATTTATTTGTATACAGATGTTGGTATTTCTCTCGCCTCTCATTTTTCAATGTGTGTTGGAATTTATCGATCGTAGAGGCAAAAAATGATGTGAACACAGTTGTTTTGTCT
>JAPYZE010000484.1:0-38892 GCA_030522805.1 Leptomastidea abnormis
ATGAGAATTATGGACTATTAGAAATAATGATGTCATGAAAAGATTTTACCTTCAAGATTATACTTTAGCCCATAGGTTTTATCTACTTTCTCTAAAGCTTGTGAATGGATGCCGTACTTTTTAATGATAAACTATGCTAATACCTTATTAATGAAGAAAAGTATGGGAGAGAAAATGTATTAGAAAAGTAAAAATTTCAATTTTAAGAAACTTAAAAAAAATTTTCTAAATACTTATTAATTATATAAACATGTTTTGATCATCATCATCCAAATATAAAAAAAAAATTCCAAGTCCATCTTACTTTTTCTCCATTTAATTTGTATAACTACGAAATATTCGTATGTATATGTAAATATACATGTATTTAGATTTCTCGGACGTTTGCATATTTTATGAAAATCTAACTCAACGATTTTTCAAATAATTACCTGTTTATGTTTGTGAATCATACCAAATTTCAAAGATAGAGGTAGCTAGCACGTGTCAAAAGTTAGGCACGTGCGTTATACTTATTTGAATTTACCAAGTTAAGTTTATAACAAGGAAATAAGTGATAGTATTTTATTTTTTAACAAAATTATTTTATTTTCCTAAAAAATTTACATTTCAATAACATATTGATATTTTTAATTTATTCTTTAAAATTCAAAAATAACATAACATCATTTATTCTCAAATACTATTGGTACAAACACGTATTGAAATTTTTTACAATTTCAATAATATGATGTTCAGGTTTGATCTGTTGTTTCTGCTGTGCAGATGTCGTTCGGTGTATAAATATCTCACAAAGAAGTATAACAAGACTGAGAAAAACACCAATAATAAGAATAAGAATAATAGTAATGACACTTCCAATATTCACTGGGTTATACGTAGTATCAGCAGGACTAACTTTTTGATATTGTTGAGCAAACATTCGTTTCATTATACCAATATCTTGAAATTTTAGTAGACTGCAAAAAAAAAGATTTTTTTTTTTAATGATGTAATTATATGTTTACTAAAATTATATATAGAAAGTCTTTTGTATACTTACTGGTAATTTAACAAGCCTCTATAATTACTTCCTTTTTTTAAAGCAATTGCAAGGCTGTCTATTCTACCTGTATTTACAGGAATCACACTACATGGAATTTGAGAATTGACCAAATTTTTAACATTACCCGTTGTATAAAAAGCAGCTCTATCCGAGCAAACCTATAATATAATAAAGAACATTTTTCATTCATGCTGTTTAACGTTTTTTTTTTTTCATTGAACTTGTACTTTCCTTTTGAAAACCGCCAGTCATGGTTCGAGGTAATAAATCAGGACTAGGCATCATCTTCATCATTTCTTTCGTAACAGAATCCGTTGATGTTGAAAAATATTCAAAATGTGCACTTTCTCTACAGCTAAGAATTTTATATGATCCATCTTTTAAAAGTCCTTCCATATCATTAAATGGTAAGCTTGGACTTGTGACGGTTAGATAGCTAATTAAGCAGGCTGAGTATATTGAATAGAGAATTAAAGCTTTGAGAAATACTGAGAAATAAGCTATTCTCATGGGCAGTGATGTTGGTAATTCTTGATGTAAAAAAAAGAATAATTATGTAGATTAAAAAAAATATTTTTTTTTAATCATTTAAAATTATTTTTATATACCTGGTAAACCTTGTTGCCAATATATACCCCATAACTGAAGAAAATTTTCAGAAATATAATTCGGTGGTATCGGTTTTTCTTTAATTTTCAGTCTTAGATAAGTGATTACAAAAATTGATAAAATAAACAAGGCTATTATAGCAATCCAAATATCTATAGAGTAGACCTAAAAAAATAAAAATAAGTTAGTGACTTAAATCATACGTATCTTTCAAATTCATTATTAAAAAAAAAAATAAATAAATAAAATCAAAAATAACTTTTTTAATTACCTGAAAATAAGCAAACCAATTAAGAGCAGATCCATCAGGTTGACGTACATAAAAATGATTACGTGACATCATAATAGGAAAAGTAAAATCAACTATATCAAGCCTCTTAACCGTCATAGTTAATTCAGAAACACCAAATTCAACTTCTTGTCGTTCTAAACGACTCATAGCACCAGTCCATTGTCCTAAACTTTCATTATAAATCCCCGGAGACTCCTCCTTGTAAGCAACTGTGAAAGTGAAGTTTGTGGACTTGCTAAGTTCAAGCAAAACCGAGGCAAAGTAACCAGCCAGATGTCCACCCTGCTGTTCTGCTATTGTTTGAGATTCCTATTACATATCATCGTAAAAAATATTTTGAAGGTCATATATAAAAACTCATACTTTAAAAAAACATACAAATATAATGAACCTTACCTTGACAATAGTAACGGGAAAATTTTTCCCTTCAAGATTACTTCGTCGTTCGTTAAGACTCTTACCGGTCAATAACTGAAATCGTCGATCTGGCTTCCATAGAGCAAGATCGTTAATTTTAGTATGACCCTCGTGCAAAGAATACCATTCTCTTATTACAGGATCACCTTGACACTTGACTAACATTTCTGTATTAAAAGCAAGATTGAAAAAATTGCCATTTGGTTTATGACAAGCTTCGAAATTTGGATCGGTAAATACAACGATCCAAACAGCATAAGACATATCATAACGAGTTGTTGATTCTTGAAACCATTCAATTTCTTGATTTGATGAAAGTAATACTACGAATAATGGTTTTACAATATGTTTGTAGTAAATTTCATGATGGATAATTATGTCACTGTAATTTAGTGTTAACGATGAAACGAATTTACTTGAGAATTCAAGTAGCAGATGTTGAAGTAAGGTTGTTGTACCTATGCCTATGTTAATATTAAAAAAAAATTATTTCAAGGTTGTTTTGAAAGGATAAATAGGAAAAAGTGGATGGTAAGCTTACTTTCGTCATCTCCTGCGTAAACGATAAATACGCTTGCAGCTTTGTAATATTCTTGTACGTCCGAGACAAGCAAAACGATCTCGTTGTAATCCTGCAGTCCATCTAAGCCTAATGCAAATCTTCCAATGAAAATCATCATTGCGATACTAACACAAGTATTTAAACATCTAATTATCATTTTAAATTTTTTTTTTTACTTTTTTATGCACGAAATTTTTAAAGTTACGTTTCAAGCATAATCGTAAAATTATAAAAGACGAGTTCTAAGTTAAGTGTCCTACATTTGAATAACGTCTGACTCAATATTTTTTTTTTTATGTTATGGTGTCTGGCTGGCTGGATATGTAAAGCTGTGATTTGATCGTCTACTAAACAAATATTTGCTGAGATTATTGTAAGTCGCTCAATGAAGGGATATGTATGTAGGACGAATTGGAACGTGAAATTTATGTAAGCAGTGAAGTCAATATGCGTGTATATATAAACGACTGGTTTCGGTTGAATTTTACTTGTTTTTTATTTCTCGTGAATAAGTAAGTTTGTTTATTAAAGTGAGAAATTGAATTTGACGAAATCGGTATTATTATTTCATTTGAAAAATATTTATCCTTTTTTTTTGACAGTGTGTTAATTCGATAACATATGTTATGGGTATGATTAATTTTGTAATTATTCACTCAATATCAAAATATCTTAATAAAAAATATTTACAAAGAAAATATTAAATAACCAATAAATAAAAAAATAAATAAATTTAATCAAGACATTTTCATCAAAATATTATAAGTTCTTTTTAAAATCTTTTTGATACTTGCCTAAAGTATATTTCGGTATATGAAGCTATCGCAACCACTCAAATAATGAGTAACGTCGGGAATCGAACCCACAACTTATGGATTGCGAAGCTGAAGATTCTATAGTTTGAGCTATGCTGAGCCCTTGAGATATATAAAAGTAAAACATGTATAAAATACGATGAAAAATAAATTTGCACCCATAATGAACTAAGTCAACAGAGCAGACTCAAATATCAATTGAGTGACTATTTACCGTATATTAATTTATATTTATAACGGCAGTATTGCCATTTCGAGTCATTGTAAATACTTTATAGCCGACGCGAATCAATAATAGATCGTAATTTTAGAGTGCGAATATTGGGCTCTCCTTTACGTTTCCTATGCAGTTAAACGACATACTTGCAATTTTTTTTTTTTATGTGAGAGTACTTATTTTTTGTGTCTTTTGTGGCTTGATGCAAAATATTATTCATCAGAAGAGTAACGTTTTAAAATTTAAAAGTATTAAAATGAATTAAGATAATATTGTAATCGATTGTAATCGAGCAAAACATATGTTTTTGTATATTTTCTTTTAAAAACAAAATATTACGTGTTTTTTTAAGAATATAGTTATGTCTGGACCAATTGACTAATCTAGTAAATTGATTAGATGATAATCATTTAATAATTCAAAGAAATATCTTTTTTATTAATAAAAGTTTTATGTACATTTTTATCGCAATCGTTATTTATAAATACACAATTTTTATAAATCATCATAAATAATAAATTCTAAAGCAGTTGAAGCTTATGGAAGATGATAAATTAAATGAAATAATATTAAATAATTTAATTTAAATTAAATGAAAATCTATATCATTACAATATTAACATAGAAAAAATTTTCAAGACTTGAATATTAATTGCAAATCGATATTAATAAATATGTTAGTATCAAATTAATTGCACCAAACAGTTATTATATTGCTTTATATCAAAGATCAATGAAATCTAATGTGATTGTATTTATTAATAATTTTGTTTAAATGACTAAACTTTCCACAGCCAAAATTAAAAATTTTCAAATGAATGCTGTACATTTAAATATTACATGTAAAACATCAATTTAATTTAGTAAATTAAAAATAAAGTTTTTTTTCTTCAAATTTATAATTACATTAGATTTAATTCAACTTTTTTCACAGATTTAGTGAGACATTTTTAAAACTACAGAAATGAAAAAGAGGTACTTTCAAACTCAATAATACAAATAACTTGTCCTCTTCCATTCACGAATAAAAATTACTTATGGTGTTAACAATTTGAATATACACTTCAAAGTACATGAATTAAAATGATTTCAGTGCAATAATGCATATACAGTCTGTACAATTTACACATTTGTAGTTGTTTATGTTAGCGCTGATTAACTCTACTTTTTTAAACTTTATTTAACAGTTAATTTTATTTATAATTTATATTCTAACAATAAAAAAGTATACAAATTAAAAAAAAATTCATAAACATTCTGTACAGAGTAAAACTGGAAGTAATAAGTTAGTGTTTTATACATAAGAAATTACACCATAAAAAATTCTTTACTTTATATTTGATATAAAGCATTGATATAAGATTATTTTTTTTAAGAAAATTTTAATAAAAATTTTGTTATTATAAGTACAGTGGATGATTAAAAAAAATATTGTATCAAAATATAAAAACGATTAAGGATTTTATAATAAAATATATACTTGCAAATTGATTTGATGATGAACTTTTCAAGTTTTTACAATTTTATAGTAACGTTTGTCATGTACAATTATATCATTTTTTAGAATTTACAGTTTATTGGAGTATACTTTGAATTAATAAAAGTTTTTAAAACTTTTCTGACACAAACTAAAGTGTATCGAGCATTTGAGAAATTTTTATAATTGTCTAACTTGTATTTAGAATACTCATTCTTATAGTTAAAAAAATATACAATATATCATTTTTTTTTTCTTATCAGTTACTTGCTAGTTGTGGAAATCTTAAAATGGATTTTGGAAGGCTTTTTGTATTTTGCTCTTGTCACCATTTCTATAGACGCTATTAACTGGTTAAATCAAGTTTCTTATTATTTTTTAAGTTTTTTTAACTATTTTGAAACTTTGAATAGATGAACACTGTTACTGTGCAGTCTTTTCATCTCTGAAATCTAGAAACCAGAATATTTTAATTATTGTTTGATTCAAAATAATAAGTAGCAATGAAACAAAAACAAATTTATAAAATGTAAATATTATTGTAAATATACAATTACTTACATTGGTGAACTTCAGAAGTTTGTTTTGCTTATTTTTATATGAATACTGTATGTACTTTTACTCATAGATATTCAACAGATTATGAACCAAGAGTGTAGTCTGGATTGCTAATAAAATAAAATTCATATGCATAGGTGAGGACATATTTATCAAATTGAATAAGATTAACAAAGAGACTACTAAGTATTTGTCATAGATTTTAATGAAACTTAATTTGCTAAGTCCCTTTGGCATAAAGTAAACAGATCTCAAGACTTACAGTTTAACACTGTTTTGAGATAACTACCATGTAAGTTTCATCATTTAGCATTATTTCACTAATTAATATAAATTATGTTTTTTTTCTGTATATGCTGAATTATATAAGGTAATATTTTTGAAGTAGGCTTATATGAATAATATTTGATAAAAAACTTGCTTGTCATGCAAAGTATTGTTTCATTAAAATCCATAACCTGAATATCTAATAGTCTCTTTGTAAATGTATTAACTATTTTATTTAAAGTTTCTACCACAATAAAATTTATTTATTCTTTGAATAATATCAAAGTATAAAGAAAGTACTTTCAGTTACCTGGTATAAAAGTATTTTACTCATGCATAACTATGTTTGCATTGTTGTGCATGTAATCGTCTTCATCTAAAACATTAAAATTACAATCGTTAAGAGCTAATTAAATAATTTTATGTAAAATTTTAAAGATAAATTTTTCAAACCTTCACGTTCACCCTCCTCTTCTTCAAGATGAAGATCACCATTTTTATTTTGTGGTTCCTTGTAATTGTAGTCCTCATATTGTTCCACATCTTCATTCCCACCTCCATTTTTAAATCTGTAAATTGTTAAATAGAAAATTAGTCTTGTAATAACAGTGTTTAAATATATTATAAATCTATTTTCTATTTTTATTTAAGTATAAAATAATATTAAATAAAAATTAAGTTGTTGATAAACAAAAATCTATTCAACTCTTTGTAAAACAGAAATAAAAATTGACATCTTATTAAAATTCTTTTGAATAAATTATAAGATTTTACTATTTAATCTTGGCAAGCATATTTTTACACGTTATAGAAATTATTAACTGATATAAGTTTCATTAAATAAACATAGATTTTCTAGTGATATATTTTAAAACAACTTATGTTATAAGAAAATTTGTCTAATTATTGAATTACAATTGGCTTACTCTCACACAATATGAATTAAACACTTATATAGATACTTGAGCATTGATTTACTGTAATTATTTTTGGAAATTATTTTTACTTAATGCTTTAAATAAAAATTAAAAATATTCAAAACTTATTTAACTATTCTAACCTCATTTTTTTTCTTAATAACCGGTCACATAAACGGTCGCGGATGCTTGGGTCGCATTGCGTTTACGGGTAAAGTCTCAGCCAATCAGGTGACTTATTTTCGCTAACGAATCACCTGATTGGTTCAGACTTTGCCTCTGGACAAGCAATTTCGCGTTGCCCCGTCCGTGAAAATCCCCGTTTATGTAACCGCGGGCTTTACGCCAGAGTTACTAGAGTTGTGTTTTACTTAATTTTTCTAAGTATTATAATTAAAAAATTTTTTTAATTAAAGAAAATTGTTTTTATAAATTATGATAAATAACAATATTTAAAAAAAACTGTAGGTCTTAAAATTTTATTCCAAAAAGCAGCGCATGCGCATGTGACACTAATTAAAAAGATTGCATCACATAGTTAATAGCTGTGTATTTCGTTCAAAACCTATTTGTTGTTAAAATAATAATAAGATTATAATTTTTTCACATCAGGCATCGAATTTTTATTACTATTTTATTAAATTAAAATAGCAAAAGTAAAGAATAAATTTTTTAATAAAGCTGATGTGACTACATGACGGAGCCAATCAAGCATAGGTCACTCCCGCTCGAATGTATTTCGCGTCAGCTTATTGGTAATCGCGAGAAACCGGATGTACGTCTTTTTCTCTGCTCGACCAATCACGCTAAAGCGAAGAGATAAGCGAGGGATATGCCTGGTTGTGGTGGCAACCTATATAGTTAGCCTCTTCCATCGAAACTGGCCAGTATAGCTCTGCCTGTTCATCAGGAAGGACGGCTCTCGTTTAAGACGTACCATCGAGAGTTCCACCATCTTGTGCCGTGACTTCTTTGTATCTAACTCAAACGTACCCTCAAAGAAGATCAGGGGCCAACTGAGCATAAGTAAGACTTTACCATTTATTAGTTCTCACAACAGTATAAAATATATCTAAAATATCTTTATCGTTCGATAAAAATATCTTAGAAATATTTTATGCTGCGTGAATCAAATTATCGCCATTTTTGTTTCTAACTTTCTTTCTACGTTTTATGTTGAAGCTTATTTACTACTTAAAGCACGGGTAAAAGTAAATTTATTTTTTACACTTCAAAATTTGATCTCTTTTGCGTATATAAATACATAACGCGAGTTCACGTTTTTAGAATCGTCACGTGGAATTTTCGGTTTTTAGTGCTGATGCAATAAAAATCTAATGCATGATCAAAAAAAAAATATTTGCCGTTTGCATGCGCGTGAGTTTGTAAGTGTGCATGTATATTCCGAATCAAATACATTTTGGGCCTTCTGAGACCCGCTTTATGCAAAAAAATAAGCGCCATATGATAGGGAAACACAAGGTAAGTATATAATGATGTCTTAAATGAATAACATAACTTTTCAAATCAAATGGCTATGAAAAAGTTATGTTATTCGTTTGAGGCCATCATTTTGTATAGAAAAATATGGCCACCGTTACACTAGTCACAAGCTATATTGATAGCTAAACAGAAATGAAATGGGGCTGTGGCAAGGGCCTTAATTTGCCATCGTTACAGCTCTACTTCATTCTTGTTAAGATATATACACGAAGAGACAAAATTCTAGAAATAAGCAGTCCATCCTCCCCACCCTTCAGCGTTCTTTAAGTATGGTTTAATATCGTGGTGTCGTTGTGCGCGTTATGCTATAGAAATACACGTTAAAAGAAATACGGGAAGGAACGTGTCATAGCGAGTCATATACTCGCTTGCTATTCCTCAATATTCCGTCTCCGTGAATTTCCATGACTCTCCATGACCTGCTATGACTCGCTATGACACGTTTCTTTCTTCTTCTTCTTCCATTTATTGGCTTGTAGTGAGTCTGCTTGCCATAACCCGGTGATACACGTTCCTTTCGTATTCCTTTGTACGTGTACTAGCCCTAAAGCGAGCCCGACGCCGACTCTGTAACTTTCCTCGTCAAACCTCTCCCTGCGCAGCCGATAAGTCGCTACCAGTTTCGTAGGTTTGAAGACCGTGCGGAAAGTGGATGGGGGTCGGCTACAGAGATTCGACTGTGGTTGCCTTCTCTCTCACGCAATGTTGACAACTGCCGCGATGCAGTCTCTTATGTGAGAACATCAGATCACCCATCGTTTGTCATTCCACACGCTAGGAAATTTGGCTCGTTCCATGTCAATACCGGGCATTCTGGGGCCTTTCCACATAGCGTTCCGTTCTGCGCTGTTGCTTACAATTTTGGTAAAGTACATGTATAGTATATGTATGTAATGGAACAGTACGGAACAGAGTAGCACAGCACGGAATAACGCTATGTGGACAGGCCTGAGCGCCCAGTCCGAGAGAGGAGCGCGCCAAGTCTTATACGAGACTGCTGCTGCCTCGAGATTTGGCATATTACGCGCCCGATTCCCTCCTAGTGTATACGGACGACACGACAAGCACCGCTCATGGTCGAAGGAGACTCTAGAGCGGGCATTCTCCTTCCCTTTCACAGAGCATCACATACACGTTGACTCGCGCCGCAAACGCGGCACTCGACTCTCAGCGTCCGCTTCTCGAGCGCATTAGCGCACGTCTCGTAAGCTGCTGCAAAATCGCCATTACGTTGTCGCGTATATATATTAGTATATTCAGAGGCATCATTGCATTATATAGACCCACGGTATATATAAAGGTCCCGTTTATTAACATTAGAGACATTTGAGGACTGTGTTTTATTGAATGGTGTTTGAATAATTGAAGATACATAACCTCTGATAATTATAAGTTCTTTTCTTGTCATATCTCATTCCACCGACGGAAATATACAAATATTCCAACATTTCCCAAAATTTTAAGTATTCATCATAGCAATACCAATGTCACTAGAAAACGAAGTTTTTGCGCGGCAAGAGAAGAAACAGAGAAGGTTAGGAAGTTAAGCCCCACGCAAGAAACGAGCTGTAAGAGCACATGCGTAGGGTACATTGCTTTATGCAGATAACTCTTAAAGGAAAAAAAAAGAGCACATGCACAAGGTTAATATTGTTTGGTTTACCTAAGCACAGCAGCACACAAGTGTGCTTCATTCAACACGTCGACGAGCATTGATGGTGTCTACTACTACCATGTGTGGCAGGGGCTCTATTGATTAAAACGATCTATTGCAAAACCCGTTAACTTTGATACTTTAAAAGCGTATATTAGATATAAACTAAAACTGTAGTCACCGATCTTTTCTTTTTTTTATATAGCATTCGTAGTTAATTGACGTATTTGGTAAAATAGAGTTTTGAAACAATTTTTAATATGTAAAAACGTAGGAATCTA
Source organism: Leptomastidea abnormis (assembly GCA_030522805.1). Lineage (NCBI taxonomy): Eukaryota > Metazoa > Arthropoda > Insecta > Hymenoptera > Encyrtidae > Leptomastidea > Leptomastidea abnormis. The sequence goes on from JAPYZE010000484.1 coordinate 10,615, forward strand.
TATCGTTATACAGCCATACCCTGGCGAGTTTTCATGAAGATGTGCGGGTAAAGCAGATTGAGCTTGTGACTCAATACCGGCACATCTTCATGAAAACTCGCCTTAGAGAGTCAGATCAGAGTGAACGACTTTTGCAATAAATCGATTTGGCTAATAGTGCGCATGCGTTAAAAAGCCGTAACTAATAAAGAAGAAGAATAAATCGATTTAATCAATAGAGTCCCTGCATGCATTCCTTTTGCTGTTGTTTTTAGGCTTTAGCGTGCATGAAGTACAGTGTTGGGCTAATTATTTCGAGAAAATCCTGAGTTTATATATACAAAGTTTGAAAGGTGTACAATATAGCACACAGTACAAAAACAATTTCATCCGCAAATTAGAGGCGCTCTGGTCCGTTTTTAAATTCGTAATAACGATTGTCATTTTGAGCTTTTAAGCTTTAGTTAACACATTAAAATTTATCTGACTCTTTAAAAAAAAATAAATAAATAAATTAATTAATCCTTTTAAAAAAAATATTGATTTTGTTATCACTGATTATCATGATTTTTTTCAGATAAATCTAAAAAGAGAACGTTGTATTACTCACCCGTTCTTTTCTACGTGGTGTGGATCTCCAACTTCCTGAAGGCCAGCCTTCATCTTAGGCCACCCGTCGGACTCGTGCCTATTTAAATCTTGCTCAGCACCGATATGCCTACCATTTGCTTCATCATGTCTTCGCCCAGGGATCTGAGGCACCTGCTTATGATGCTCGAACAGCTCAGGCTGGTCAGGAGCAATCGGCTGTCTCTTAACATCAGCAGCGGGCAACGCGTCTTCCTTCCTGGCAGATTCGTACAGCTGGGGAATAGGAGGAACGCCAAGAGGAAGCTTGACCTTGGGGGCAAGTTTGGCATTGGCTCCAAGGGCAACGTTAACAGCTGCTGCGATCACCGATCGTTCCGGCGTAGATTTAGAAGCACCATCAGGCAAGCTTTGAGACACTGGGAGCGGCGCCGCAGCCGCGAACTTCGCCGAGTTGGACGTCGAGACACTCGCCTGCAAGAAAGATACAGAGTTATTATGGCATTAATACCAGAACGCAGAAGCGATCTTCGCCCAAGCGTTCGACAACTTTTACACGCCCAAGAGCGATCAAGAGGCATAAGATATGAATCTTTCCGCTTAATTTTTATTGAGATTAGGGAGAGATCAAATTACAAATCTGAATGCAAACAGATGTATAAGCGCTGTTAATGCCATGTACAAACTTTAATTGTTGTCAAATTTATAGATCAATAGTACTAAATAAGTACTAGTCACTTTTTTTTTTTTTAGATTGAACAACAATGTTTGAAAAGTTTGATATAAACAAAAGATTTACGTTCGTTGACAATCAGTATAGTACACAAAAAATTCATGATTACTGCATGCTAGTAATATGAATGTGATTTAAATAAAAAAAATATAGAATTTTTTTATTATTCTAGATTAACTGACTGACACTGTCGACTGTTAAAATAGCGTACTATATAATCTTAATTTTTATATTTTATTAAAATATTAAGATAAGTGATTAGATTAGCTACAATTTAATGAAAGTAATATTTTGTATACTTCTACATTCTCAAAATGTTTGAAATAATGACTATATTTTTTACATGCCACATAGATTCTAACAGAAACTTATCTTATATTTTTATTAATAATGTATTTTTACAAAACTGTAATGAAAGTGTCATATACTTCCAAAGAATCTGTTTCAAAAATTAAATTTTTATTTAAAACTTTTTTTACATTTGTAATTTTATATTTTTTTATCATTTGCATTGAAGTGTTCTACAATGCATTAATTTTTGCTTTAAAGAAATAGACAAACTCTGGTAAATAAATAACAAAATTTTCATAATGATTATATGTGTAATTGTAATATATACTGCAAAATATTTAAGATTGCAATAGCTCCGTATACTTGAACACAAAATATGTTGAAAAAACAATACTATTGTAGTCCAATGTTTGTTAAATAACAATTTGAGTTTAAATACATTCTTTTACATTTAAAATGTATACTTTTAACTGGTTTCCTGAAGAAGCATTTTTAATTAAATAAGTATTGTTTATATTGTAATATCATTATTGTAATGTCAATAGCAATAGCAACTTTTGCAAATTTTTTTTTCATTGACAAGAATTAAGAATGGAGTGCCAAAAGAAAAGAATCAATTAAGTTACAAAATAATTTGTATATTAAAAATTTTGCGTTTGATTCAAATTTATATTTTTAGAAATAAATCATGCATGACTTATATAATCTGCCACTAATAATATAAGTCTGCATTTTTACATTTGATATACGTATATGTAATGTAAACATTTATTATAAAACTTTAATGCTATGATTGATACCTCATGTAGAATTTGGTATATAGTTTTTTGTAATGTAAACTGTGCCACAACCAATGATACTTAATTAGTAGTTGTACAATTAATGAAATAAGGCCAAAAATATGTAGGATTAATGTTAAAATTTTTAAATAAATTTTATAAGATATATAAATATTTGTGTTATTATTATTTAATATCTTTAACTATGTTGAGCAGTTACTGAAAAATTAAATGCAGAAAAAAAATTTTTTTACTTTAACGATTAATTGCCAAGAACCAGGCAAGTCTAATTCTATATACTGTACTTACCTTTGAAACATCTAAGAAAAAGTGTAGAATCCAAACAAGCAATACCCAAAAGCATGCTCTTTTTAAAGAAAGTTTACGTCAATAGATACGTGCAATTTAAAAGGTAATGTAATGTACTTGCTAAAAGTAAAAAATATATTGTACATAAAATATTATAAATATTTAATAATTCAACAATAATAAACTTTTTCATGCAAGTAATATTGTATAAAAAAGATTATATCTGACTTAGCAAATAAGAAATAATTACAAATTTTATACATTTCTGTCAAGTGCAAATTCTTTTTCAATATTAACGAAAACAAGTAACTAAAAAAAAAGTTAATAAAAATTAAAATACAGTGAAAATAAAAAATATATAACTAGAGGGCTGATAAAAGAAAAAAACTCTCAAAAGTAGTAAAAATAACAATTTATTATTCAATTCATGAAATAACACACATAAAAATACAGACACACACTCAACTTATTTGTGTTTCGATTTTTTTTTTTTTTTTATTAATATCAAATTCATTATAATTTTTCGACAAATGCAGCTGCTGAGCATCATTTATAATTTATGTACATTTGTTAAAAATGTTATGACTTTGTTTTCTAAGGCTAGTGTCTATACAATTAGTATAAAAAATTTATTGATGATTGGATTATTAACATACTAAAATCTGCATTATCAAATTTGGAATTATTAAAAATTTATAAAATTTAGATAAATAAAATTCTTGTTATATATTATATATGTACAATAGATATAAATGGAATCCTCACATAAAACTTCTAATATATATTCTCATTCCTTAAAAATTTTCCTATAAAAATTTATTAATTATTTATTCAATAATTTTTTTAAAAAAATATTTTACTATTCTTCTATTTATCATAATAAATTTTGTCGAAATTGTAGAATTTAAAAATTATGAATTTCCAATTATACAATTACTGAACAATTAAATATTTTTTTTTAAAAACTGTTATTAATTTGTAAAATTGTAGAGCTATAATTATTATGTGTAAAATGTAACAATTTAAATCAGTTAAAAATTATAATTCAAAAACTTGCTACTCGTACAGTCAAGGAAAATCATGTCAAGATTAATAAGTACACAGAAATGCATAAGCACCTCTATAAAGCCTGCAAAATCTTTTATGATTACAAAAATAAAAATACTGTTACACATAAAATTTAAAACGCACAGGCAAGAATACACACACTAAATATTTGCCTATTACTTTTTAGATAATAAGATATATATATATATATATATATATATATATATTGTAAACACTTGCAAGTTATTTCATTTATAATTCTAAATTTTATAGCTTAAATAATCTTAAGATAAATTGTTAGCTTTGATATCTTCACTTAATAAGGTTACGTAGCTCACTTATACGCATAAGAACTTAAAAAACATTTATTTTATTGAATTAAAAATACTTGTCAGCATAAATTAAATTAAAATTTTAATAATAACAAAACTAAAATTGAATTCAGAGTAAATATTTGAATTAAAAAGATTCAAAAGTAGAATTTTAATGTTTAAACATTTTTATAATATATTCTATTGTATAAAAGATAACTTAGAAGTGTAACAGTCAAATGTATAATAAACTAAAAGCTTAGTACTAAAAATAAAATTAAAAATAAAGAAAAACTGTATGACACATGCTCTTTAAATTACTAAGCAAAGCATTTACAAAATACGCAAATTAATATGCAAAAAATACATCATACAGCACTAGTTACCCAACTCCACGTAATTTCAAAGCAAAGATATCAAAAGTCAAACGATCGTCATCAGATCTTATTATAAAAAAAAAAATATAACTTACATCTATTTTCACTATTGCTCAATAAGAATCTATAACATTTATCATTCTCTATTTTTGATACTTCACTTAATTCCAGTGCACTCTTACCAATTATTATTTCAGCTTCTTCGAGATATCAAAGGCAGTCATGCGGACTTTGTGAGGCATCAGGACGGTATAACAAGGAAAAAAGGTTTAAAGGAGTGTCTAGTTAAAATCAGAGGTGTTGGAACGATTGGCAGAAGTCGATAGTGTCAATCAAGTTTTATCCGTATTCTTATATGGTAATATCTGACAATGAGATATTTGAAACGTTCAATTAACAATCAGTTCAAATATCACAATTTTTGAAACTGTCACGATTTTGCCATATAACAAGTTTTATATTTACATATTATAATAAAAAATTTTTGCTATTTAAAAATTTTTTAAATTACGCAAATTTAAATTCTATCTAAATACTTATATGAAAATAATAGTAATAAGGAAAAAACAAGCAAAATTGCAGCATGAAAATCAAATCTCTTTCTTATCCCTCGTCTTCATTCATCCCTTCTATTTATAATGAGATCAATGACAAAACATTCTCACTTATAACTTTTCACCGACTCTAGTTCTAACAATATTTCATCATTGATCAAAATCATTAAGAGCAAGAACAGGATCAGCCTCGTTATCATTATCAAGCTGTATCTCATTAGATTGAGGTCTGAGTACAGGAGCTGCTGCTTTAGCCGTTGACGATTTAGCATTTAAATTATCATTAGGAGCCGGTTTTGACTCTGGCGGTTCAAGCACCTGTCTCGGTTGTGGTGCTTCCTCATTAGCTTTAATTACAACAGGCGCATAAGTGCTACTACTGCTATTCTTCACCTGACGTCGTTGATCATAAGGTATAGGTAAGGCATGCTGTTCTCCAGCATCTGGTGGTCCAACAGGTACAATATTACCATCTCTGCTTTCAAATCTCACCTCACTTTCTGGACCTTCATCAATTTTATTCCCATTGTTGTTATTGTTGTTTGCGGAATCGTCAAGATTTTCACGCTCACGTGGAGCTTGCAAAGGTTGTGGGTTCTGATCTGCTTGCATAGCAGCGCTGCTAGGTGAACTTACCTGTTGCTGTGACGACGATGGCTTTATCACTTGCATTGGATTATTATCTATTGCTGCCTGCTTGTCATCCTCATTGTTTATTTGGTTGTCTTTGTTGTTAATGTATTCGATGTTGTTGTTTAAAGCTGCGTCATTTCCCGGCCTCTGAAGTATCGAGTTTTCTGTTTTTACACCTCCAACCGAAAAGTGTGCAGCCTTCTGAAATAAAATCTTTATAAGTACTTTCTCTTCTTACAAATAATAAAATAAAAAAATCAATAATAATGCAGTTAATTAAAATATAAAAAAAGCTTGCAAGCTCAACTAAAAAAAAAATCATATATCACCTTAGCATCTTCAAGTTCTCGCTGAAGCTGTGCGACCTGTTTCCTGAGATTCTCAAGATTTGACGAATCCTCAACAGCCTGTTTGCTCATTTCCACAAGCTTTTCCTCAAGCCTTTCCTTTTCCTGCGTCACTTCTAAATACTTATTCTTAAGACTCTCAACTGCGTGCTCCTTTTCATCATAAGCATTGTCTCTATTTTTACGCAACTCGTTTAATTCAGCCTCCTGTTTTTTTGACTTCTCAAGTGCTTCAGCTTCTTTTTTCTTACACTCCTCACGTAAATCATCTTGCTCGTGCTGCAGTAATTTATAATTCTGCTGAAGAGCATTAAAACGTTGTGTTGCCTCGAGACTGTCTTTATCACGTAGTGTACGTTCACGTGTAGCTTTCTGTTGAAGTTCTTCTTTAGCAGCTGCGTTTGCGCTCTTTTCGTTTAAGAGAGTCTTTTCCAGTTGGACTTTGTACTCGTAGATTACTGTAAAGAAATAATAACGATGAATTTAATGACATTTTTCTTTATTTATTTTTTTATAGATGGTAGCGAAGTATGAAATGGTTTATCAAGGTATCTAGGCCGAGTTTAATTATCGTTTGATAAAGTATTCAATCGTACCTTCAAACTCATATTTAATGAGCCAAGGACGATAATGATGATTAAGGGTTAAAAAATTCAAGCGATTCTTTTTTTATCCGGAACTTACACTTTGTGTCTACAGCTTGACAAAATACACGTGGATATTAAGATATCCGATATTGTACTATTTTATAAACTTCGTGTTTTTCTACTAAAGAGTCACGATATTGTATAAAAAAAGATCTTGATATTTATGCATCGAAAGGTTTTCTTTTTTTATAGTGTCAGATGATATCTTAAGGTTTTATTTAGTTTATATATTTGGGATTACTTTTATTTCTCTATACAAAATAAAAAAAATAGGCAGTAAAGCCACTTGTCATTTATAGAAAAAAATAATAAAAATATATCTTTTTAAAGTGACTCTAAAACTCGAGACATAAAAAAGAGTCTCACAAAGATTACTCTTTAAAATAAAAAAAAAAATTGAATAAAAAATAAAAGTTAACATTATGGAAAGTTATAAAAGTCACGATAAACTTGAAAACTCTAAACATTTTATTGTTAAATTTACGGCTGAACAATAGACTGAATTTCTCCCAATGTCTATATATCTCCACCACTTATAATCGATCGTGACAATTTCATTTAGAAAGTTTCGAGTGAAAAGTTACAGTCAATTCTTTTTCTTTTTGTTTGCAAACGCAAGTTTACCAATAAAACATTAAAGAGCGATTTACTCGTACAGTTGGATACCCAACCTTCATAGAAAACTCAGCCCACCAAAAACTTTGCAGAAACAGATAGGAAGAAAAGAAAATAAAAAAAAAAAAAAAGAGAATCGTGATAAGCTAAAAGCGTCCAATAAGTTTGCAATTAAAGCTTTTTACCTTGAAGTTGTGCAGCTAGTGCCTCCTGCTGCTGGGCGCACTTGACGTGGAGATCGCGCAACCTGGCCATCTCGGAGCTTGTCGTTCTATAGGCAAACATGACGATGACGATGGCGACGGTCACGCAGGCCAATAATGCCAGACGGCCCATTCGACCTCTGGCCAGCCGAGATCCGTTCATTTTACTGTTGACAGATACGTGATTTTATGGGTTTAATTATCGAATGTTGACTTTGGGATTTGTAGGAAGTTTGAGATATTGTTTTTTGAGATACGGTATTGGATAAAGTTTTTCGTTAGACAGCTTTAATTTTAAAGAGTGATATTTTCTTTTTTTACTTGCTTCATATTTTTTTGTAAAAAAAAGAAAGATGAAAATGAATAAAAAAAATTACAAATTTTTTGTGTAAAAATACAAAGAAATTTCATGTTTTGTATGCAAAATTATTAAATTAAAGATAATAATTTAAACTGAAAAATTTTTTGCAAAATTTAAATTTATCATTTAAATTTTTTTAATGAAATATCACAGATGCATATAGATGAAGCGTTAACACTCATTTTCGCTTAGTAACTTTTTTGACGCTTTTATTAGTGTATTTTAGTTAGAATTCGGAAGTTCAAAATCTACGTACGCCAGTAATCGAACCTACGACCTGTAGATTACGTACCTTACGCTTAACTAACTGAACTATACCAAATTCTATTTTTCTCTTTCTCTTCTATGATTTAAATATACAATATATTTAATCGAATATTCAATAATTTAGAAATCATAATAAACTTTGTAATTATTGAACAATTCAAGAAAATTGTTTAAAATTTTTTTTTTGTTTTATGTACTAATCTTTTTCAATTAACACATCGTATTTATTATTCATCTACTTCTCTTTTAATTAGAACTAAAAATAAAAAATTAAAATTTTTTATATAAATTTTTTAAATACAAATTTCATCTTTTACTTAAAAATCTAATTTCAGCTCCTCATATAAAACTAAAAGCATCCCCCGTAATTTACACCACATATATTTATCTCGTGTATCTCACGCCTGGAATATTCCACATTCAAAATAAAAAACTTTTAAGACGAAAAAAAAGAATACCAAGCCCTTCAGGCTTCAAGCTTAAAAAAAACATTCACACGCCAAACCCAACGTCAGTTACACACCAGCAAAAAAAAAGAAAAAAAAAGCTCAAGCTTTTAGGCAAAGAAAAAAAGGACCATAGTGCCAGATGCATAAAATACACAAATTCGCTTCATCTGGCGCACAGGCGGCTATATCTCTACACATCGTTAATATAGAACAAGATTACACGCTCTTGATCTCTCATGATTGGATCTTGGCAGGAATCGACGCGCCGCCGCGCTTATTCAATTTCGCGGTTCTGCTCGTTTGTTATAACGACCTTAGTATACGTACTAGAGCAATATCGTTGAACATATATAGGTATCGATCAGTTTTCCCTTCCTCTTACGAAACGTCGCTTAACAACCTATTTCGTATAAGCTACATAGCAGAGGTATATTGCTTCGGAAAATATCGAACGACAAACAAAATTTTATTTTCATCGCTTAACCGACCCTTCTTACTTGTACATGACAAATGTGTGTACATTAAAATTTACTCTTGAGGCTACTGAAGCGAACTATTACTTTTTTATCTTTCTTCTAAGTTGCCTGAAGGTAACGATAAAAATAATACTGGAATATTGCAGGTAAAAGGGTATGAATAAAGCTCGAGTAGCAAGCTAGTAAAAAGAAAAAACTTGATTAGCAGCTTATCAATAACGAAAAAAATGCTGTACCACCGAGAATTGTGAGTTTAATTTTGTTCATAAATAAGTCATATATATAACGATAAAAAAAAGCTCAAGAGAATAGAACGTTAATTTGCAGGTAGAGGCTACCAGCTGATTGTAATACGATTGTTATAATCTTTTTTTTTCTTTTTTTTGTGTTTTAAACCAGAGAGTTAAAGTGTGATTTTAGAGTATTATGTTCCGTATTTTATTTTTTATTCTCCTGAAATTTTGAAGTTAGCGATATTTTTATCGATTGAAGCGCCTTGCATCGGTCACTTTTTAGAGCTTGCTAACTTGTATTTGCCGCCAATTCTACAATCATGTGTTCTTTCTATCTCTCTCTAGCATGTAAACAAAAGTAAAGTGTCATACAGGTTTATTACCATCCCACGAAATCACGCTTAAGAACTCTTAAAAAAATAAACAAATAAATAAAATTAATTGTAAAAAGCAGAAGTTTCATTGGTGTAAACTAATAAAACTTTAATCTTGAAACAGATACTAACCTCAACTGACTGTAAAAAAGTTGGAACTCTCTTTGCATACACAGGTATGTATTTACAAACATCAGAAATTGATTTTTTGTAATATTGACATTTTTGATAATAAAAATAATTTATCATGTGTACTTATAATTACAAGACAAATCATTTTTTTCAGCTATCTAGATGATTGATTTTTACTGACAACTGACAAGTATTGATACAGTGTTTATATTTTGTAAAAACACACTCACTGAACTGTCAGATGATAAATAGTATTTTCTAGTGTAGCATCTCTATAAGTGTACAACTATGGCAAACCTGTTGACTCTACTTAGAAAATATAATGTGAGTCATAAAGAGATTGTTGAAAGTAATGGGCAAGTTTTGTTTGGAGACGAGTCTTGGCCTAAAAATGCCAAAACAAATTATATTATTCATGGGTAAGTTTTATCAATGCTCAGTAATAACTTTGAATTAATTTGTTACCATTAAAAAGCCACTTCAACAATACTTTTTAAATTTATTATTGTTGAATTACTTTTAACATATCCTGTATAGATATTTATTTATAAAAGTAACGCTTGATAAAAACTTTTTATTTATTCAGATCTGGCAAAAAAGGTTCACCAAAGGACTACTATACATTGGGATGCTTGCTGTTTCTCTTGAAAAATCGTAAACTTTCGCATCCTGATTATGTGCACAAAGCTGCTGCTGAAAACATCCAAGCTGTACGTCGTCCTGACCGTAAAGATATATTGGCTTTTTTAAACGGCGAGCGAGGAAGCTCTGCATCGATTGACAAGTCAGCCCCCTTGGAGATACCCACGAAGATAAAGCGATCCAGCGAGGAGAACATTGAGAACTGTCCAAAGAAGCCATGTCTCGAGAAAACGATAAAGACTAAAGAGCTTCTCACTGCGTCGTTGGACGTGCCAAAGAAAATTTCGATTCAACACGAAAATGTCAAGTCCTTATCGGAAACGATGTCCGCTGAGAAAATTGCTGAAATCAAAGCCAAGAGAATGGCAAAGAAGCAAATGACTACTTTGTAGCAGCTTATACGCTTTAGAAAATATCGAGCGCCAAATAAGTACGACAAAGTCTGGAGCCAACTATTACTTAGTTGTTTATCTTATAAATTGCCTGAAGGGAATAAACGAAAAAATACGGGAAAATCGCCCATGAATGAATAAGTATAAAGCTCAAGTGGCAAGCCAGTAGAAAAAAAAGAATCTTGATTTGCAGCTTATTGCATATGGAAAAAATGCTGCTCTATAGCCATGTAAGCTTAGTATTGTCTATAGATAAATGTGTCATATAACATAAGGAATGAAAAAAACTCTGTATAGTAAATGATTAATATATGAGTAAAAGTTGATAGAAGATTCCAATTCAATTGTCAACCATATAAATTTAAATTATTATTGGTTTTGGCAAAGTAAAATTATTTTTTAATCAATTAAATAAGCTGTCAAAAATATTATAGTTAAGCAATTATCAGGCATAGATTGTTACTCGATAAGCAGTAATTTATTTCTATGAACTCATTTGATTTCAAATAACAGGGTTACTTCATTATAAGCTTTTGGTAAATTGATCCAGTGTATACTGATAATACGTGTGATAACAATGCTATTTGTTGTAACGAGAGTATAGCTTGCAATCAGCATAATGTCTTTCATGAAATTCCCTCGTATAAAGACAAGGATTAAATATCAGTATTAAACAAAACGTGTAATAAGATTATTACAATAATCATAATAATAACAATTAATTAATCCTCATAAAATTTCCGTTTACAAAATTTTCAATATCATAAAAAGCTCAATAAACACACGTTCTTAAAAGTATAAATCAGATTTGTATTGAAAATCTTTGTAAATAGCTTTTATTTGCTTCATCTGCAAGCTTTTACAACGAATCCACTAAACTCGTCTGAGTACACTATAAAAAAAAGTGAAAAATCAGTAAGAGTAACGCGTACGAAATCGATGCCCAATTACAAAAACTGCTAAGAGAGACTAGCTAAACTTTATATATATGCGCTCGTCTCGCGAATGCACGAATAGCAATTCTCTACTTTTATTGTAATTTCAGGCGCAATATTCAGCGAATCGAAACCGAAGGGGGAAAGAGAATGAGAAAGAGTAATAGAAGAAAGAAGATTGAGATAAAAGAGAGAAAGAGAAACAAGGAGAGTGGAGGTATATAAAAAGAGAGAGAGAGAGGACGATTGCCTCTTGAGACTACGCTGAGCAACTATTGATGTTGACTGTGCAATGCTCGTGCAAATACAGAGAGACGAGCTCTATACCTTTCCTTTCACCTCTCTCTTCATTCCCTTCCTGCTAGAAGCGATATTTTTTTTATTTATTTTTTTTTTATTTACTTTCTTCAGTCGTGCACTTGGAAAGGAAGTCTGAAATAACGAGTGAGATCTCTTTTTAGCTTGCTCTCTTTCCTCTTCTTCTTCCTCTTGCAGTATACACTTGAAGTTGTAATTAAGATTGACGCGGTTTTGTATAAACCTCCGGTAGAGAGAGATCGTTCATTTGTATCCTTGTTGAGTAAATATAAAAAAGTATTTAACGAAACTTTCTTCATTGCTATCTTTTTAACGAGTTGAGAAAGATGATATTTATTTATTCAGTTTCTTTTTTAATTCTAGGCCATCGATATATTTGTATAATTATAAGTATATTTTATGTTTATAAAGTTCTGAGCTGATAAGTTTTTTATTTTTTTAATTTATAAAAGATAACTTGCTATACCTAGATCCAGCTATTAATTCAATTCTAAAACCTTTCACAAATTTTTAATTCAGTCATTCTTCTACAAATAGAAAATACAAAAATATAAAAAATAAAAAAACTTAACATACAAGATTTTCTTTTCATACACATAACATCCAGCTTCAAAATTCCTTTCAGAAAGAAGCATACAAAACAGAAAAAAAAATAAAAAAAGAAAATAAAAAAGCTGGCGAATAATACAAGCAGGCGTTGAGGAAGAGCTCGAGCAAGACGCTATTTTTGTGGCGTATAAGGAGGAAGAAACAAGTTCACTGACACACACGGACATAACGCTCGTTGTTAGCTTGCAAGAGTATATGAAAGACGCTCAAACGAGATAAGCCAGAGCGGAGCCGTGACGCCGAGAGACGGTATATACTTGTTAATACTCGGTACTTTGAATTATTAGCATCTAAGAAATGCGTTGGTGGTCGAATGATTTTTCGTGGAATTTATGAATGATCGTTTGATTTTTTTAAAACTTTTTTTTTAATCATAGTTGATTAAAGAGCTTTGTGATAGAAGATTCTGAGCTTTTCGATTCAGGTCTGATTATTAGGATAAATGATAGTACAAAGGCTAAGAAAGATAAGTAGTTATCGTGAATATAAGGTGTTACTGCTTTCTGGTAAACCTTGTATTTATACGAAGGCACGAATTACAGAGTGAAAGTGAAATCGATGAGGTAGTAAAGTTATATATATGCACTTTGGTTCCCACACAGTTGTTCATTAATACTCTATTATAAACGAACTTGTATAACGATTCGCTTAAAACTGAAACTTGTCATAATAACGTTTTAGTCGTGTGAAAATTGCAATGTGGAAAGGTTGATTGTAATTTATTCAAGAGTTAAGTTCGACAAATGACGTGCCTTGAACTCTATTATTGCACTAATTTAAGAGAGACACAGCAGGGTGGGTGGGGAAAAGGGGAGTACTAAATGACTGGTATACTTTAAAATGATTCATGCTAAGACACTGCATCCATGGTCATATGTTTTTTTCTTTTTATTTTTCGTAGAGGTCTTTATCGTTGTCATTCGGCTATTTACAACAATAAGTTTGATTTTAAATAGAATTAATAATTTAATTTTTTTAATTGATTATTAATAAACATGTAGAAATTTTTAATTTTGTTTAGGTGAGGCGTCAAGTTATATATTAATGACAGTCATAAACATTTATAATTTTCGGATGGTACCTAATAAATACAATTTTTATAACATTAATCTAACGTTTTGTTATAATAACGAAATTTAACTACATTTTTATAATAAAAATTCAGCAACATACAAGCACAGTAAAAAACAATTTTTTCACACATTTCTACACAAAAATAAAAATGACACGATCATATTCGATTTTTTTCTTCCTATATTCGTGAAAAAAAAGATTGAAAAGAAAATAGCCCAGTTTCCAATAAAGTATCCAGCCAGAGCTTTGCAAAAGAAATCCGGAAACAAATTATAAGGTCATCGAATTTGTGATGTCAAACGTAAGCTTTTGGTTCCTATCAAAAGCATCTAAAAGAACGCGTTTTCACCAGCATTTGGGGGGGGGGGGGTGAAAACGAGAACTAGACCGAGCACAGAAATGAGGCCAAAAAAAAAGTAAATTGTGTCAGAGGCCAGGTCGCATGTCGTATCAAAGAAGTTAAAGTATATATCTAGCTGAAACTAGTTAAAATATTTTGCGAATTTGTAAGTAGTGAGATATTTTTTCAATCAATCGGAAATTGTAAAATTTTAGCAAATTTGTTAAATTTGATTTAGAAATACAACGTTAATATGTAAAAAATTAAAATTATCACCAAAGGAAATAGGCACTTATTATTTATTATTAACACGAGGAAATCTTTTTGACACTCTATTGAGTGTATTTCGATGTACGAAAAGGCTTTCGTACAATGACTCAGCCGATGAACGCCAGGAATCGAACCCACAACCTATAGATTCCGAAATCGACGTCTACAGACTAAGCCATTTATGAACTTCTTCTTAGTGAACTTAATTATTGTACTAAAGTAATTTTCTAAACTTAACAACTTTTTTTCACAAAAAAATAAAAATGACAAACTTTAATAGTATATCTCTGTTTTTCTATCTTTTAATTTGTGTAGTTTAGTAAATAATTAATATACATAGGTGAAAGTCATAAAAGCATTAAATTATTATAATTATAAATGTTCACATTGCAAGGACAAATCTTATTGTTTATTACTGCCATAAAACTTTTGAAAAAATTTTTATGAAAGTTAGAAAAAAGTTTCTAATTTCATAATATTATTTTTATTTTTACAAAATTTTTATAAATTACGGCTTACATTGTTCAAACTTCTTGCTTGAATAAATCAGAATATAATTTAATTTGCAATTGATAAAAGCCTACAATAAATTACACCTATATGATAAAAGCTATATATTATTTCTTAAAAATAATACTCAAAAATTTATTCATTTAAAACTCCAAAATTTAATGTTTTATACATTAAAATGTTCACTACCTTAATTTCATTAAAATATTGAGCTGCTAATATTCTAGTAAAATTACATCCCCGCTTCACAAAATATACATTTCTCAAAAATTTAATGAATAAGCGTCTGACCCAAAGCTATATACCCCCTCTCCACGGAAAAGCAGGGAAAGAAAAGCCATAGGGCCTTACTTATAACGAAATAAACGTCAGAGTTTGGATAGTCTCCAGTTTGCCGGCCTCAGTGTCTTTCCTCGTGCGTCAACGGAAAAAAGTGCCATTTTGACTTTCATGGGAACGTTTGAGTGTATTTTAGTTTTGCATGTACTTTTATTCACGTAAGAACACATTTAAAAAAAATTAAGTGAATCGTGTAAAGTTTAAATATTTATTGGAATAAAGTTAAAGAATTGCAGACGAAGGAAAGAAAACTAACCACAAATGTACTATGTGTCAAATGTTTGTGTATTTATTAATGATGATAAATAGATACATCAACAATTAATTATTGTAATATTTATATTTTATCTACCAAAAACATTGATTTGTGTTGATTCTTATGTTTATAAGATAACATTGTTTTTACGATCTATTTTCTAGTCATATTTTTGGTATTGCTATAGTGTCTGTGTATATGTATATATATCTTGAGTGAAACATACTATAGATCGTTTCACAATTAAAAGACAAGTAAGCGTTTTCTAGTGTAGAATTTTTAGTGTTTTTATTATACGTGTACAATCATGGCGGACCCGTTGACTTTACTCAGAAGTTATAATGTTAATAAAAAAGAAATTATTCAAAGTGATGGACATGTTTTGTTGGGAGACACGTCGTGGCCCAAAAATGCCAAGACGAATTATTTAATTTATGGGTGAGTTCAATTTTTATTTATTTATTTTTTTCTGATTAATTTTAAACTTAATTTAAAATTTTTTAATTAATAAATATTTATATTGAGTAGTTATTTTATTTCTTTATTTATTTGTAGTAGTTATTTTACTATTATTTTTTATTTTATTTTAAAAAGCTAATAATATCAGCATCTGAAATTTATACTTGTATTAACACAAAAAATTTTTAATTTAGATCTGGCAAAGATGGATTACCAAAGGAATACTACACACTTGAATGCCTGCTGTTCTTCCTTCAAAATGTCCAACTTACACATTCCATGTACGTACGTAAAGCTGCAGCTGAATCTATTATGCCTGTACGTCGTCCAGATCGTAAAGACATATTGGCCTACTTGAATGGTGAATTAGCAAGCTCTTCTTCGATCGACAAATCTGCACCTCTAGAGATACCTGTCAAGATCATTAAACGACCTGCTGATGAAAATCTAGAAAACCTCTCAAAAAAACCATGTTTCGAAGAGATGATGAAAGCCAAGGAGCAGCTAGCTGCAAAATTGGAAGCTCCAAAAGAATTGTTGGTCAAACATGAAAATGTCAAATCTCTGTCAGACACTATGTCTGCTGAAAAAATTGCTGAAATCAAAGCCAAGAGAATTGCGAAAAAGCGAACGACTATCAAAGAGAATATTGACATGGAGAGTAATAATGATGTGGGAAATATTTTTGGTATGGACGATGATGACATTAAGACCATTACATCCAGGGAAAGACAGTGGCGTACACGTAGTACTATATTACAAAGCAATGGAAAATTATTTGCTAAAAATGTTTTTGCAATTCTGCAAAGTGTAAAGGCTAAGGAAGAAGGCATATTAAAGGGTCCACAGTCGGTCAAAGCATCCATGACACCAAAACCAACACCTGCTAGATATCAACCAACTGCTTACAATCGTTACGATCAAGAAAGATTTAATAGACAGAGAGAAGAGACTGAAGGATTTAAAATTGATACCATGGGGACATATCATGGATCGACATTGAAATCTGTGATGGAAGGAAAAACTCATGTGCAGAGAAAGCCTGATTTACCCACTCGTAAGTTATTATTTCACATAATTATGATTTTTTCTGATAATTATATTAATTCTAAGTTAATAAAAAAAATTGTTTAATCTTACAGCAACAACTCCAACTAGCAAGCCTTTGGGAAAAGTAGCACCCTTACAATCTATCCAAGGTAACAAACGTGTTAGCAAAACGCCGATCATAATAGTACCTAGCACAAATACCTCGCTCATCTCCATGTACAACGTCAAGGATGTACTACAAGATTTTAAATTTGTAACAAGCGATCAAAAGCGAGTAGAGAACGCTAAACGCGAAAACGATATTCTGATTCAAAGACGTAAAGAGGGCGGGCTTACTGTACCATATCGAGTAATCGATAATCCTCACAAACTTAATTCTGATGACTGGGATCGCGTTGTTGCTGTATTCGTCATGGGTCCAGCATGGCAGTTTAAGGGTTGGCCGTATAATGGTGATCCCGTTCAAATATTTTCAAAAAGTAAGAAAAAATTTTCTTAATTTTTTTAGAAGTATTTTTAATTTGATTGATATGATGCTAACTTTTATTTTATTTTTTTGTTGTAGTTTGCGCATTTCATATGATGTACGACGAGATGCGAACAGATCCAAATGTGGCCAAGTGGGCAGTTGAAATTATACATTTGAGTAAGACTAAGAGGCATTTAGATAGAGCAGCAATTATGAAATTCTGGGAAGTGTTAGACAAGTACATGATTACATATAAACCATCTCTACGATTTTAATCCTGTTTAAAACCTTTTTTTGTTTACAAATTATGACGATTTTTAATTTAAAAAAATGTATATAGTTAATTTTGTTTAATGCATGAAAATAATGTTTAAATTTTAATAATATGTAAATAGTGTTTGTACTCTTATATTGTAATTCGGAAAAACAAATATTGAGTTGTCTAAAGAAATTTTAATAAATAAAATTAAAAAAAAGAAAATTGATTATACTGGACTTATTTAAACTAAACCGAACAAAACGTGTTGGCTGATTCAAATCGATGTTGGAATACAAATATAGGTCCGATTATTATCGGTCTCGGTGTTTCGCGCAGCAGTTTGAATGTAATGGACGGAATACAAAGTGACGCAGACCAATGATATTTATAAAGCACGCGTAGCTTTATATGATCCACTTTAACACACACACACACATACACATACGCATACGTGCTAACTTTTCTGGCCTTAATTAAGGAAATTAAGCTGAAAATGGCAACCAACTGTTATTGAGAGCTTATAAATTATTATTTAACAAGGGAGGAGGACCAGCTTGAAATTTGAATTTATTTCGCATAGGTCAACTGTTACAACGAATATAGTTATTATTTCGTATTTTTAGTCTGGCATTTAAAATTTTAATTAGCTTATAATAAACAAAACGTAGATAATTTATAATAAATGAAACATACATGTGAAGGTTGATGAGAAAATTCTAATGATTTAATTATTGTTGCTTATCAAAATTATATTGTTGAAAGTAAAATTACAAATTTACATTATATATTAGATTTTAAAGTGCAGTATATTTCAATTAATCATTATTTGTACAGAACACGTAAAACTTTCTGAATTGATTGATCTGACTTTACGTAAATAAAGATCACCTACATTATCAAAATGAGATTGAAAGTAAAGTGTCATTCCTAAAAGTTTTTAAAATATAATAGATTTCGTGCCAGGGACTTTGGGAAAAATTTACTTTCCACAAGGGAAGAAGCTTGACGTGGCGAGCTATGTACTAGTATAAGTTATACCTAGACTCAGTCTTGATTTAAACGTTTGTCGTAAAAAAAAAAAAAAATGCCCCAGTGAGTCAGTAATCACAAATCGTGAAATAACGCGTTTGTATTTCAAAATAATGCGATATCGCGAGTTTTAGACGAGATTTGTATTTTAAATTTTTTAATAATAATGCGATTATTAATTATTAAAAATTAATTATTTTCATAATTGTTTTGTGATGATAACAAACTGTACTATTAAATCGTAAATAAAAGATATAATAAACTTATTCTTTTAATTACTGTGACTATTTATTTCTTTAATAAGCTACGACTGCAAAAAGATTGATGGAGAGACAATTGAAGAGGAAAAAAGTGCTTGACAAGCAAGTGGGTCTTGAAACTGTTGAGTCTGCTTGTCGAATCTATTCTTCTGTAAAATCTTATCCCAATCTTTAAGATATATTTTCACTAGTAGGTTGTAAGTTTAAGACTTAAATAAAGATAAAGAATTGTTGAAAAAAATCTAATTTTTAAAAAAAATATACATTTTAAAATGCGTGCCTAATTAGGTCAATTAAATTTTATTAGTTAATGAATTTTTTAAACTTATTTCAGGGTCAGTTTTCTAATTCCGTATACAATGAATATAATATAAGCTAAGAGTACATTTTTAAATTTCTATTTTTATTTTCAAGACAAGTTTTCCTTTTAAATTGAAATTAAAAATCAATATTGAGATTTTGCTAATCCTATGATATTACAGACTTCTGTCTAAACTCATTATACCACGAGTAACTTAATCAAATACTTACAGAAATTGAATTACAACGCGAAACGTTGTTTAAAAAATTGCAGTTTAGTTGTTGCTCGTTTAAAAAGAATCTATTGTATATTTTTTCATGGAAGTATTCTTTCTGCTAATCAAAAAAAGCACAGCTAAATAAATACTAAAAATTAAAATTTTATTTTTTAATTATATATTCATAACTAAATTTGTAATATTATTCAAATAAATTTCATTCGATTTACATGAATAAATAGTTTTGAGAGACTGTAATGACGTTCCCATTCAAGTGTTACAAAGCGATAATAAACAATTACCGAGTATTGAAAATTAACAGGGCATAAAGATATAAAACAAATTTGATTTACAATGTAAATTTAAAAAAAAATTAAAACAATGATCATTAAAAAAAAATACGACTTAATTTATTAAAAATATAAAAAATTTAATTTTTAATCAGTTGATATGCAAGCAATTATTCTAACAATGGCACGAAAGAATTTCTAATATCAAGAATATTTTTACAAAAGTATTTTTTAATTAAAATATAACAAAAGAAGAATAAAAAAATAAAACGTATAGAAAAAGAGGTAAAACAAACGATAAATTCGTGACAAACGAAAAAACAATAAAAAATCTTTTATCAAAAAAAAAATTTGCAACAATTCTACACAATTTTAACCTTGCATTTTTTTCATTAAATTTCACATCGCCCAATAAAATAACAAAAAAAAACAAAATAAATTTACATATTTGCAAACTATCTTCACCCAGTTGACGTCACCTCAAAACAATTTAAAAAAAAAATCTCCAAAATAAAATCAATTCTATCAAAACACGTTGCTCCAAAAAAAGGACAGTCAACTCCAAATTCACGTACTTTCATTATCAACCAAGACGTCAAATCACAGTAACCAAAGCATCATAATCATCATAATGATCATCATCAGTAGCTTATAAAATCTAAAAATTTCATTAATTTCACAACTGTACAAATCATATTAAAACTTTCGAACGATAAGCCAATCAAAAGAATAACCCAATAAATACATCACACACTGCCTTCACAAAACTTAACTCCAATCATTTCACAATCAATAATAATAATAAAAAAAAATTTCCATTTCACTTCCCTATACTCATATGATATATATTCCAAGTGTAAACATACACTCTATACTACATATAAACCTACATATACATAAAAACGACCTCGCTTTTCTGATCACGCAAAGGGGGAAAAAAAGGGAAAAAGAATAAAAAAAAAAGAGGGAAGACAAAGTCTTATTGCTTTAAATCTCAAGGCTTACCTGGCCAGTTATAGGTAATCACGGGGAGTTAAATCCTCCTCCTCTTCCTCCTCCTCCAGCTTCTTCTTCTTCTTCTCCTTGCTCAATTTTCCTTTCAATCTCAGCTATCCATGGATATAGGTAGAGGTGTACATAATCCTCACTCGACAACAACACTTCAACTTATCCTGGACTTTATATTCGCCAGGACAAAGAAAATCCACGACGATGACTATACGATGACTACGAAGACTACACACTTGCTTCTATGTATGTATATATCTGTTATAATTACCGGTGAGTTCGTTTATATATATCTTATACACACGACAGTTGTCTTTCACCTCTGCTTATTCTTTTTCACGACGATTGCTCCAGGCGAAAGAGAAAGAATAGTAGGTTATAAGCATCCGCGTGCGTGTATATTGTGAGAGGTGTTTGCAGCAGGGGGAGAGATGAGGAAGCATATATATACACGCAACAACGCACAAAAAAACTCTTCTCGCGTTAGATTACTTGTATATGTGTAAGTCTAGGTGTTGCAAGTATATTCATCATGTACACCTACAACTTTTTATATATGTGTATAATATGTCGCGCGCAAGAGAAAAGTGTTTTATATATAAAAGTATTATGTGCGTAACGCCGAGCTGCCGGCGTGCGACTACCTTATATCTCTCTGCAAAAGCCAGCTTTTGCTCCGAAGCAGAAGCAAGCGGAGCAGCCTGCTGGCCTGCAGAGAGGCCGGGGATAGCTCCAACTCCAACGTACATATACATGCACCGAAGTGTATGTGTGTAAGTGTATGTACATATACATACAACACAGAGCGCAGTCTCTCTCTCTCTCTCTCTCTCTCTCTCTCTCTCTCTCTCTCTTTCTCTTTCACTCAGTTTAGTTGGGGTATATAACTTGCGGACGTGCCCGAACAACACCGAAGCAACGAACGATTCGAAAACCTGGCTTACTTGCTTGCTTGCTTGCTTGCCTGCCTGCTGCTGCTGCTTCGTCGTTTATAACGACCCCGAGAGTGTTCGCGTACTTACTACTCCTGCTGGTATATACAGTATACCTATACAGCACATACATACACCAGGCTTCGCAGGCGGTCTTTATAGATTCCCCTTCTATCTTGTCTTATATATAACACCCCCCTGGTATCCCTCCTCTTTCTTTTTCTCATCCCCCTTCATTCTCACTTTTCCTCTTCTTCTTCTTCTTCTGCTTCTTCTTCTTGAGCGACCTGCATTTTTGCTTTGGTCCTGTATAGGATATGGGGAATAACAACAACAACAACAACAACATGAGAGACAAGGAGCTTTAACTCTCGCTTTTTTTATGGATGGGTGGAGATTTGGTGTTGTGACAGATTTTTTAAATTAATTTTTTCTTGTTTTTAATAGATATTTTTCAATATTGTTAAAATTCGATTGATTTCCATTTGCAGCTTCTCTCTATAAATAAAAAGAGCTTTTTTAAAAATGTCCTACATAGGTGAGCTTAAGTTTATTGCACAGGAAGATCCTTATGCTTTATACCCATTATTTTCAATTAAATAATTATTTTATACGTCTTAAAATCAATCCCCATCCCTTAACAAACTTCAATATAATATGTATTCTCAAACTATCGGAGCTAAGATAGCAAACACACACACACAGTGTATAAACTCTATGAACTCCTTTCTTCACTCCTTTCTTTCCTTTTCCTCCAACAACGTTAATAAACTTGGGAAAATAAATTTTTCAGAACGAATGAATATACGAGGCGTGAATTGTTTCAGCTATACATATGTGTGAGAGAATGCGTGGGAAAGGATGATAATGTTGAAGGGTTCATTGAAGAATCTAGTGTATGGTACGTGCTGGTTTTAAAGGCCTGGTTTTCTTTGTTTTCGTTGGCAATTATTTGTTATTTTTTACTTGATGACTATGTACCAGTATAGGATTATATACTTTTACTTTCTGTTTTCCTTTTATTTTTAGATATTTATTTGATTAAACGTATTGAAGTGATAAATAATAAAAAGATGTAGCGAGATAGTAGAAAAATATTTCAGCAATTTAGTATTGATATAGAATCTAAATAAAAGCAATCAATGCTAAAAATGACTAAAAGTACGTCTGATAAAAATCTCTCTTGATTAATCATTGATTTTCAACTCCTATACCAATATATGTATATATAAATGTTTTCCTCGGATACCAGAAAATGATGATAAAACCGTTATTCTAAAGTATAATACCAAGTGTGTCCCTCTTATTCATCCTTTAGTCACATTTTATCAATCGGTACACCTCGAAAGCTTGCAATTACCCACCGATCATAAACGGCTAAAAAGCTTTTTATTTCTACTCATAGAAAGCGCCACATGTATTTACAATCAAGCGCAAAATATACATACAACTATCCAGCGGTTGCCATGGCCGTCGTTGCCAGCGCGTTATATATACCTACCGATGAAACTTTGGTGGGTGGAGAGGAGAAAACGAGACGGTGTTGTGTATTCCAGCCAATCGTGTGTTCTCCAGAGTTACCAATCTTTACGGATTGTTACTAGAACTAGGGATATATATGTGTGGGAGGTGTTGAGGTGATTGTACCCTTTTTTTGGTTTGTATGAAATTTTGGTTGTTTTTTATGTTTTTTAAAGTGGTGAATGTTATTTAATTGTTGTATTTATGTGTTAGAGATATGTTGAAGGGTTGTATGGTTGGATTTTGTAACGATATATGTCAATGTAATTTTGTGGGTTAATCACATATCTGTTGTAACTGTACACAGCAAAATGTGATTTTTACAATATTACAGAGATTAGAAATTTTTCAATTATGTGTATTTTCGATAATTTTTTATAAAAATTTTTATTAGAATTCAGTTGGAAATCGGTTATCTAATGTGGTAGCTTTTAAAATTAATTCTAAATTCTTAGATAATTTTTTTATTTTAGATAAATAAAAAATCTTTTTGATCATTACATGATTTATTTCAAATTAAAATCATCAACAACATATCACACCTTTATAAATTTCAAGGAAGAAAGTTTAACGATTCCCTTATAAAATTTATATGCATTCGCGCTTCGTCACTTTATTATACCATCTTATACATAGTATATTACAACACGTGCGTCTATAATATGACGATCGAAGAAGACTTGACCTTCGCCCCGTATATATTATATATACCAGCACCAGCAGCGAATTGCAGTTTATACATATACTACAATATGTATGTATGTATGTTGTCGCGCACGTGCGCTTAAAGATATAGCAGAGATTCTTGTATATGCATTTTATTATGTGTATTTCGAGTTGTACAGGGAAATAAATGTGGGTGTATGTATATACAAAAGCATTGCATTGCGTAATTGGTATTATATGTGAGTATGCTATATACTCAGTTTGAAGAAGGTATTTTGCGGTTGTTGCTTGGTTTAATAATGTGTTTAATAACTGATTATTAAACCTTTTTTTAATAATGACAACATTTTAATGGTTTTGATTTTGTAATGACAGCTGGTACGTTATGTTGTGATTAATTAATGATGAACCAATTTAATTTTTGTTACAGAAAAACAATTTATTTTATTGATAATTATTAAGCCTCAAATTGAATTATTTTAATGTGTTGTTTTTCTCATTATATTTAATTTAAAGCTTTAATGTCAATCCAGTATATATGACAGTAGCTATAAGAGCTAATTATTAAATCGGACCTTTTGATTAAATTTACCAAACAAATTCTCTGCTCCTATATAAAAAAATTAATCTTAATCAAACATAAAACTCCAAAAAATTTTTAAAAAGATACAGATCAATTTACCAACGATAACAGCCACTCAAAAACATATCCGCGCATCTCTTATATACCTCACAAAATTAACCACCCCTAAAACACATCCCTCCTCAACCAAAACTCATCCACACCACCACGCACCACTTTCGTACATATCATCCCTCTCAGTCTAAAAGAGCCACCCTATACCAGCATATTCACCCTCCTCCTTCGAATTGCAAAAGGGAAGGTCGTCGTCCCCCGTCCGTCTATATCTGCAGAGAGTGAGCGCAGTGAGCACACACTCTGCTGCTGATGACTCTCTGTCTATATAGGTATCACCTAGTAACTTTACCACTGAAAATAACCGGGTACCTATAGATGTTGGCAAGACTGTTTAGCTCGTGGGGCACGGCTCTGTTCGTCTTTCCCGTTCAGTCCTCCGAGTCTGCTGCAGCAAGACACATCGAGAGAAGATATATACGCAACCTATATAGAGCCTCTCCGCGCGGAGGCCATAAAGGCCGTCGTATATCTATAATAAGCGGACCAAGTGTGATGGACCGAGTGCAAGTGAGAGTGAGATAGAGATAAAGAGAGAGAGAGAGAAAAGGAGTTTATAAAGCTAGGCTGCTCCGACTTCGGTTTGCTGCCTTCCTCTTCTCTGTTTTTTATACCTTATGTGGTGTCTGTGCAGTGAATATTTTATTGTGTTAATACCGGCTGCAAAATAATATACACATATATACTAATAGTTAAGAATATTAAAACGCAAAGTATCCAGTAGGCCATCACCAGCAGCACCGCACCAGGTTCCCCGATGGACATTGGGTCGCTTCAGTAGAGTGAGCCCCTCCCCGGCTCTTGGAGCGGCCCCCCCAGCCAGAGGCAGCAGCATACATATAGCAGTCCATACCGTTACGTGTCTGTGTCTGTGTGTGTTTGTGTGTGATATATACCCCCCAGTGCATACATATAGTGTTGTTATTATATATAAAGTGCAGTAAAAATTTCGGAGTAAAATCAACAACAACAACAACAACATAGCAGTAGGCAAAAGTGCAACGATTATTATAATATATACATCTCCTATATAAGTGTTAAAGAGCGTAAACATAACAAAGCCTATATATATTATACCTTTACTGCTTTCATTCATTCATTCATTTACTCCAATTATTGTGCGTGCGTGTGTGTATATATATTTATATATGTGTGATTTCGCTTATAGCACACACCAAGCCTTGTAAAGGGCGGTGTTTTTTTATCCGCCGGTATACGGTGTTAAAAATGATATGACTCCGCTTCTTGCCGGCGCCCTATAATATTATATATTGGGATAGCCGTGTTTTTAGCAACAACAACAGCAACAACAACGGTGTAGCAGTCCGCCGGAAGCTGGGACAACGATAATAACGAAGTGTTTTTCCAGCACTACGAAAGGAAGAATAAAAAAATATATAATAAGGAGCTTAGGAGAAAGAAGCAGTGGTAACGGAGGAAAAACAAATTGGCAATTGGACGATCGAAACGTCGACAAGATGCCGTAAGTAATTTTATTATTGTTTTTTTATTGTCTGGGCTATTTAGTAAGCTTGGACTTTTAGGTATATAAGGAGAAGAATTTGGGCGTTAACAAGCTGGAGAGATGAATTTTTTGTAAGATTTTGTATATTGCTAGCATATGGGAGTTATAGGCTGGGTATTTTTATTAGAGATAGAGATATGTATGGTTTGATTTTGATTCTTTTATGGTGATACTATAATATTGTATTATTTTAATTGAAATATTTTTTTAATTGAAGATTGGAAAAGTAATTAGTTTAGGATATAACTATGTTGCTGAAAGCATATTTTTGGTATATAGGTAAGGGATATAAGAGATGAAATCGTTGCTTCTTTGTTTTTGATGAAAGAAAGTGAGTAGCTGAGGTATTTAACTAGTTTTGTTATTGTTTGTATTACGTGAATGAATACGATTGATATTGTTTTTTTTTTTTGGAGCAAATGTTTTTGTTTTTATTTTTATTTTTTTATGAAAATTTGGTTGATGATACATTGAACTCTTGGAGTAAGTTGCGGATAATGATTGAAAGTGAGATTTAAAATTAGCTTGACAATATTATTGTAAGTTGACACTATTGTATCAGTAAAAATATTTTAGCAAATCTTTGTTTGCCAAAATCGATAATTAATTGCATCTGATAATTTTGCATTAAAAATTATAGTAATAAGAGATTCGTGATGTTGGAATGAAAGAAACCACAATATTTAACATTTTTTTTCTTTAAATAAATTTGAAGAAGAATTTAAAATAAAAATAAAATCATATAGTTATCGATATATCATTATAAAAAAGAAATTAGCAGATCAGGAAAAAAAGCACATTCAATAATTTATTATCGTACATCCTATTTTCAATTTTTCTATTTCTATTGCATTAAAGGTAGAGCTCTTGCAATAGCTATAACACGAATGCAGCGCTTGCTCAGGCTTACATAACGCCCACGTTCGTCTCCTTTTGCTTTTTTCACAAAGAAGGATAAATTACGTGTAAAGTAGTATTATTTTTTAAATATTTTTTTTTTTTAAAACATATACGATATAAATATATATTCCTGATTATCGATTAAAAATAATATGTAAGAATTCGAAATTTAAGTCTTTGCATGGAAACACTTTAAAGTAGATAAAAAGTGTTTGAGTCTATCGGAGAAAAAAATTTAATATTAAGTAGCTTTATGATGAACATTACGAGTAGCATGTAGTATCACGTAAGAATATAAGCTCCTTACAAAATCCACTCAAGAACACACTGTTCATTCACATGTTTATTATTTTGGTATTTATGTTTTGTTTGTTTTAAATAAAAACATTATTATAATTATATTTAAATAAATCGTAAATATATAAATATAAACGTATCAATTGTAGGAATTTTAATAATAAGTATTAAAAATAATTTAAATACTTGCGCACCTGTTATCTCAAATAATTTTTAAAGATTAGAGAACGAAAAAGAAATTATTTTTAAAAGTATGGAATAAGTCATGAAGGTCAAAAATGATTTCTGAAAAAAAAGCTTAAGAGAAATTATAAACTTAATATAAGTAACAACCTTACGTGTATCCATAACAAAAAAACTCAAATTTTAATTTTTAAAAACCAAAAAATTTCTCCTACTAAAAAATAACATTCAACAAAAAAAAAACCATCCATTACTTATTATACGTAGCGTCAAATCGAGAGTGCAAAAACCCACAAGAGATCAAAAACTCTTTGTTTTTTCCATATCACCAAACCCCTGCAAAAAAAAAAACTAAGAATAAAAAAACACATAACGTCAGCAGTAGCATTACTGTAAAGCAGCTTAAATTCACACGAGAGCTGTAAAAAGTTTTTGCGAGCTAGCACTTTGTATGCGACGCATTTTTCACATCCGTATATATGTACGTATGGTGTAAGGGAGAAACAAATGTAATCCCGAGAGCTGTAGCTCAACGTTTTTTTTTTCATTTTCAACCGTTACGCTTTTTCGTCTTCTTCAACTACTTTTTTTTTTCTTCGCGTGTCATTAATCGCATGTCGTGTGTGGGCAGTAGTGTGACGCCAAGTGCACTTGTCATAGATTTCTCTCTGACTTTTATTTTAGAAATGCTTTTTTCGGAGAAAGAAAAGTTTCGAGTTCTGTTGATTGTGCTGTAAGTTTTGTGGTTGATGTAAGTGCACATCGATTTTGGGGGAATGAAGAAGGTTTTATTGTTTTTTGTTTTTAATGACAAATGTAGGGATG